>JAHWFP010059055.1:35171-49394 GCA_023313725.1 Lithobius niger
GGTTCTACTCTCATCTTTGTTTCGTTTGGTTCTACTCTCATCTTTGTAGATGCCGTGGTTCAAGAGTAGTAGAGGAATACGCACACGCACACGCACGTCGTACATTTTTAATGATGTATACCAAATATCTTCAGAATGAGTCACTCAACTTCTGCTTACCGTATGAGGAAGTAACTGGCCAGGGTTTAAACAACCCATTTTAGTTTACAACCTTGATTCCGCGCACAACTACACAGATGTTAGAACTTAAGGTATGTTTTAAAATGAATGTTGTAAAAGTGAAACCACAGCGAAATCTCACTCCATGCCAGCCGTTCGACAAATAAGGATTTTGTTCGGTGTGAAACAGCCAGTGCAAATGAATCCTACAGCAGAGCCGCAATTCCAGCCAACCTAGAACGTGAGAGTTAAATCCAGCTAAGTACGTATAAAAAGTAAGCAACACAGGCCAAAGCCCTAGCAGCACGTAAAATGACGTAAGCTGAATAAGCAGCTTGGTAAGGAGCCACTCAAGTATTACGCAATCAAGAAATTGGCCATTTTTAAGCCCTTCCCCCCTCGTCATCAGTTGCTCAACCCACCCCTCCGGTATTCCGTCATTTCTAACTCTCCCCACCCCCCAAGGGGGTGTGTTTTCCTTGTATTTTCCTATGTTTTAAGGACCTTTTTATGCGTTTATACAACGTTATTTGCATTCTTGTAGTTGGCCGCCAGAAAAAAACCTATAGATAAGTGACATTTGCCGCCATATTAGCATCAGTATGGGTTTGGGAGGGCATAACTACAAGGTGCACTACATAAAAATGGAGGGAAAAACAACGGAAGAGCGGATTTCTTAGGCTTAAAATGACGTTGTTTTCTCCAACAACAAAGATCGCGCGCTTTAGGTCTAAGAAATCACTCTTCACAGCATTGGCTTCAGTATGACGCCCTTCTGTTTCTCTCTGCAGTGCCCCATCCAGCTAACTCATTAAGGCTCCAGCATAGAGTTATATACAATAATACTACGTCGTGTCACTGCTCTATACATTTCAACGGTTTTGTTGACTGCTGGTTCGCATTGAAAAAAATTCAATGATTCAGCTCAGATTCAGCTCAGAAGAAACTAGGAAAAAAATTTCGTCCGTAGGAATTATTTGTCATTTGTCACGGATTATATTTATATAACAAAGGATTTGCCCAAATGATGTCATATAGAACCATGCAGCATTGTTACCTTTACCTTTGCCGCCTTCGCCTTATCGGTTAAATATATTGGCGAAAATGCGAAGCGAGACAGTTATTCCCCCAACCAGAAATCCGAATAAAAAAAAATGAACATCAGTTGGACATGGTATGGGATGTTGGATTAAACTTACAAAATAGGGGTAAAAAGCGAGAAATACGGTAGGAACCCAAAAAAGTCTTCAGCTATACCCTATCCTCAGCTATATCCTATCTTCAGCAATGCCACTTGAAAAGAGTTTTCACAAAATCTCTTTTCAAGTGACATATCAAAGAAAAGTTGGAGGGGGGGTGTGGGTAATGAATTTTTCTTTGATATGTCACTTGAAAAGAGATTTCGTGAAAACGCACCATTATGCAGGGAGCTTGCCTTATGGAACGGGATAACGTCTGTCCCCCTAATAAGGTGGTCCAAGGAGGGGGCAACTTATAATCCTCAAATGTAACTTTTGGCACTTAGCTGCTTAACCAATTTGGTCTGATTATATTTATCAAGGGGGGGGGTCTCCGCCGACTTTATTCTCTTGAAGGAACTTTGCAATGAAGTACAACTGCTTAGGGTATACATTTTCCCCCATGCCCTAAGGTCTTCCAAATTACACTCCAGAAAGGATGTTTTTCTTTATGGTTTCGGCTACAAGTTAGAAGGTTTTTCTGCGAATTTGGAAAAACTTGTACAGTCGTGATTTCGTGCAGCAATGCTTACCGGCTGCCATTTGACTAAGATAAACAAAATCCTTTGTGGTCATTTGGAATCTGGAATCAGCATGTGAGTTTCCATTGTTGATTCCCTCCTCATTCATGCAAATTTCACAGCGAATATTTGTAAACTTAGATGAGATAAGCATAACATCTCCAAACTATTGAATTTCATGCACCAAATCACCCTTGCCATCAAATTTAATTCAAAACCGTGAATGTTATCGTGTCCCAAACAGGCAAACCCACAGACAGACACGCAAAGTACAAATTCAGTCGAATATTCCAATTCGTTCGCTTCGCTCATTCGGCCTGTAATAAGTTGTGAAACGTTGTGGTGGAATTAGTTTTTGTTGCTGATTAAACTTGTATTTGCTATAGCAGTTCATTGCTCGTAATTATTTTTGCGACATAACAGCTGCAGAGTTGTTTCAAAATCGTATAGGAAATGGTTTCAACCCACGCAATTTATGAATGCAGGTGTTATGGCTAACGTATTGAGCCACAGGTCGTCCACAGTTGCCCTCCTGACTTCGGCTTTGTAGGTCTTCCCTGGAACATGAACCATTTACTACTCGGGTTGGAAAGTGACCCACAAGATGTTAAGGTGATGTAAATGTATTATTGTGAATTGTAAGATGTTTGGCTACAAAAATGTTACGCGCTAAATTCGGCCACATACATGCAATCAGTGGCATAAAATACCTTAGAATGGGCCTTCCTACTAAATCAGAATTTGTGCACTATATATATCACTATTCACGTTAAAAGATTTCTCACAGTAGCTAGCTATTTTTTTTACTGTTTTTCGATAACCACCAAAAAAAAAAAAAAACAAACAAAAAAACATTTTCCAGATTGGTACCAAATTTCATACAGTATTAGACCTGTGTCAGTGATAGTTATGTGTAATTTTGCATCCTTTGCCAGAAATGTGATATCATGGAAGTCCACATGGCCAGGCAAATTCACAAACAATTATCTTAAGTTTCGTTCTGACGGATTTTGTGTTCGATATTCCAAATGAAGCATTAAATTAATAGTTATGAATCGAATAATGACCCATACGTAAAAATGATGAAAGAAGCAACCGCTTCGTTTAAAATGTGTAAAATTGCCAATAATAACGTTTTTTTTAAATAAAGAAGAAATCACAAGGTAAAGGGTAAACGAAGCAAGCAGTCTGCATTAAAGACTGGCCTTGTGACGATACACAACACACTTGTCTGAGAAAGTAAGAAAAGTCAACTGCCCCGACTGTGACTCGAACCCAGGATTCCAGTTTACTAGCCGGACACTTTAACCACGGCGCTACCGGGGTGGGTTCTGGATACAGGCTCCAGCCGAGCTAAATAGCTGTTCAATCTTTCTCAGTGGTGACCTAGAGGGAACGCAAAGTTGATTCTTGGCCTCCACATTAGAAATATTCCCTCCTTGTACGTATGCTTGTGATCTGTAGGTCACCACTGAGAGAGATTGAACAGCTACTTAGCTCGGCTGGAGCCTGCAGCCAGAATCCACCCGGTTGCATAGTGGTTAGAGTGCCCGGCTAGTAAACGGTAAGACCTGGGTTCGAGTCCCAGTCGGGGCAGTTTTCTTTTCTTTCTTTCTCATATTATTGTATTGTGTATCCTCACAAGGCCAGTCGTTAATGCAGACTGCTTGCTTGGTTTATTTTTTACTATTAGTAATTATTTGTTATAAACAAATAATTCATGTGGTGCTCGGCGACTGTGATCATATAGATCGAACTACATTAGGGAGCGTCCATAAATTACATAACGTTTATTTTTTACTTCTACCCCCCCCCCCCCCCCCTTTGCCCTAGTAACAAACAAACCTAACACTTGACATGACCCCCATCCCACACCCCGGAACGTAATGCTAATTTTTGTCATCAGCAACATGAAATGTCGAATAAATATATAATTTGTGAAGGGGGGGGGGGGGGTTAGGACCCCAAAATGGGCCCTTCCCTAACTTAAAATTGTACCATTATGAAGCGCTTTATATGGCAGAGTTTTAAATAAAATATAGGTTCATGATGCGGCCGCCCCCCACCCCCACATTATTTATTTGACATTTCATTTTTAACTTCATTTAATATGGAATCGCTGCAAACACTGATTTAAAAGTAACTGCTGTGCATGCAGGTCAGCCTAGATGACTTGCTAGTAGGGAATGATACACTTTTTGAGAGATAAAAAGAGGGGGTTTCCTTTTCTTCCCATCCCCTCTACCAAACAAATGTTTAGCCCCTTCCAGTTTCAATTGAAACTTGCTTGAAGTATGTTCTATATGCTCATACAAGGAAGTAAAGGGGTAAAAAACTGGCAACTTCCAACCATTTGTACTTGTCATTAATAAATTAAAGAAGTGAATAAACTGAAAACAAACTGTTTGTGTTGCTTTCATTGTTTCATTTGTTAAGTTCATTCGTAGTTTCTTACGCAACGAACATTTACTCCCTCCCCCTCCCCTTCCTCGGTAGTAACAATTCGTGACGCACATCAATATCCCAGCTTCTTTCAAGCGTTACGCAATTTATGGACGCTAGCTCTCTTATTGCTGATATGAAAAGTCGGCTAAATCCACGAATATCCCTGAAAGCATTTGAGGTAAGACTTTCATCCTCGAACTATAGCTTTTCATGTACTACAACTCCCTGGTTATTAAATTTGAATCAAATCAATACAAAATTGCGAACGGTATACGTCCCAAATAGAAAAACATACAGACAGGCACACGGACAACCAAGACACACAAAACGAATTTCAGTGGAGTATTCGTCCTCTCTCGCTTCTCTCACTCGGCCAATAAACGAAAAAATTAAATTTGTTGCACAGTGGCGTGCAGAGCAGGGGGAAGGGGGGGGGGCATTGCCCCTGCCCTTTTCGGAAAAACGCTCTTTGTTTCCCCTTTTTGTAAAAAAACGAAATGCCCCATTTTGGTTTTCTGAACGGATAAACGACGGCGCTGCAGCCAAAAAAAAGGGTCTAGAGGCCGAAAAAGGCCAAAAAGAAGGCCAGGAAAGGGGCAGAAAAGGGCATAAAAGGGTATAAAAGAGAGACACGCTTACAAAAGGTAAAAAAAAGACTGACGAGCCAAAAAAAAATGTCCCAGAACAAAAAATTTAGCGTGTCCTTCTACAAAAGTTGCCCCTTTCGGTGGTACGCACGCTACTGTTGTTTCATACTGATGTTAATTTATTTGGCAATTCAGAATTCGGGTTAATGATGAACATTTTTTTTTTTGTCTGCATGGCCGTACATGGTCTTCAATGCTTTGGCCAGACGTTTCGATGGGTTTTTGTTTATTGGCCTGGCGTGTCTGTGTGTTTGTCTGTTTTGGACATAACGTTCGCAAGTTTGTTGTAATTTGGTTAAAATTTCATTACAAGACAGCCATGGTTCATGAAAAGCTTGACTTCCCAGTTGAAATTTCTAACTGAAATATTTCCGGAGATGTTCTGGTTTATAGCCGATTTTCAGTGACAGTATAACTAAAATAATAAAAAAAAAGAAATGAAAACAAATCTCTGAAGAATATTTTTTCCCAACCGAAACGTCCTTCCATGAAACGTTCTGTATCATAGAAAGTTTCTTGGTAAATGATTTTCAGCTTGATTGCCTCTCATGCTTTTCTTAAAGCAATCGACTGCATATAACGTTTGGAAACCAAGCTACTGTTGCGTTAAATGACAATTCCGTGATGAATAAATCTCAATTAGTGGTTTTATTTTATACTGCAAATTAAGAAACGAAATTAGCTTTAAATATTAATAATAATCGAAGATACACACTGGCGCTAGCACTCTGAACAGCTAGTGATGACAAGTGAGCAGCAATATGACGAAAGAATTCACGTGCCGTCATGAATTAAACCCGAGTCTTTGGTTTGGGCGTGTACTAAACTAGACTAATAATAACTCAACGCTATCAAGATCGCAACTAATTTGCCAAATAAATAGACATCAGTGTACAATAAACTAATGGTCTAATGCGCTGATGGTCCAATCCAAAAACCTAAGTTCAGTTCCAAACTCATGGTGGCAAATAAGTATTTTCATGATTATTGCTGTCGTTATGTAGTTCCTAGGCGTTCACTACTGTAGCACCATTGTGTTTCGTCGTTTATCACGCTCCTAAACGCAAACGTATAGCGAATAAAAACACGTTTTTCCAATTTTTTTGTATTTTGCTCGAATTTTGTGCTTTCTGGTTGCGATGAATTATTGTCTATTTCTTCCGTCAAAAATAATTCCATCACTTCACGGCTATGTTTTAGTCTTCTGTACAGCCGTACCGGCTGAGAAGACTATTGCAACGATTTTGCCCGACCGTCCGTCGCTTTTTTCAACTTCGCAACGGTACCAGATATTGACGACCATTGTTTACAACGTTAGATTCAGTGTGAGAAGATAGTTAAATAACATGGCAAATTAAAACATCGTTACCTCCTTACAGCTAATAGAATTCTTCGACGTAACTAAATGAAATAACATTTGATCGTCGATTTAAAATCCTAAGGTAAAATCCTAATGGATTTTAGTTTCGTTTAAAGTAGACTTATCGCATTGTTGCATGAATGAATAGACTTACCGTCGAATCAAATTCTCCATTAGGCCTATATCTGCTACTTACGAAATTAAAACTGCATTTTTAAAATTAGGCCTAAAAATGACGATTAGGCCTAAACCATGTTACCATGGCAACGTCAAGTTGCTACGAGTCGCTGTTGGCTTCATCAACAGCGTCTCTCTCGTCACTTCCCTACTAGCACTGATCTATATAGGCTACGTTGCGTGTTATGTTGTAACACTGTAACTGTGTGCCTGTAGGCGCACCGTGTTGTAAAAATGAATAGGCTAATTATACAATCTATATCTCCGTTAGCTGCTACTTACGAAATTAAAACCGCTGGTTAAAATTAAGCCTAAAAGTTGACAATTATGCCTAAAATGTAAAATAGGCCTAAAAGCAAACACATATTTAACTGACAATTGTGATGGCTACTGCTTTTAGATTAGTATAATAGAGATAGGTGTTAGTAGCGCATGATGGAGGTGTGCGCCTCACCATTGGAAGTGGAGGAACTCAACAGAAGACCCGTGCGTCGATAGGCAGTCGCTGTAACCGCTTGTTTCATTCATGATGTGAAAATTTATTTTTTGGGGAGAAAATAAGTTAAAAACAAACGAAAACGACTGATTTTTTGTTATCGTTGAACGAAGAAGTAAAATGATGATGAGCCATCGGCGACGATTCACGAAAACCGACCAAATAATTTAACTGCGTAAAAATCGTATGTTCGTAAAATCGTCAACACGAACCGTCAACACCTCAATCTTTTTTTTTATGATTAGGTCTGCCAAAAAGGTTCACAATTTTTAAATACACAAGTGTTATCATCGAAATTGTATTTTACCGTGCTTGTGTGTAGCTGTTACCAAATTTACCTTTGAAATTTACTTTTTATATCGCTCCAGGTTTTAAGCCATACGGCGCTCGCTCTAAAAACACTTGCGCAGCAGGATTATAGTCAAGAAATAATCAGGGTTCGAAATTTTGCTGCAAACATAATTATGTTGCAGATGCTGCGTCTGTTGCTAGATACCTTTTCGGGAACTTGGTTCTGTTCCATCACCCCTCCCCCCCATCCCCCTTCCCTACCAAACCGATATTGTAATATTTAGTTAATTTTGTAATATATACCGAAAATAGTACTTGCTGCGTTGTTTATAAAACGGATCCGACTTAGAAAGTGGATACATCAGCCCAGCAAGGGGAAGCCGCCAAGAGTAACACATTTAACAGACGACATGGAGGCCTGCCCCTTTTAAAATATATTTTCCTTCCCAAATCAAGTCCTAAATTAAAATGAATCAAACCCAAACTAAAATTAATTCCTTAATTAAATTAAAATAGTTAAATCCTAAATTAAGTCGTGTACTAAGTCCTAAATAATTTCATAGTTAAATTAAGAATTAAATTGTCACTAACTCAGCGGGCACGTACGTCCAGGGCACCAATGTAACAATCAGGCTTAAAACGGTAGTGATTCTGTTGGCCATACAACACTGTATAATCGAAAGGGCGTGAATCAAGTACCTTTTTAACGTTTGTAGTTAGATGAAATTATAGTAGTAAAAAAAGCCTTAACTTTAAAATACGGATGTAAGTGTTAAGAAAAACTTAATGCTGTACCAGAATGGATACATGAAAAAGACATGTAAGACATGAATATTGTACTAATACGTGTAAAAGAATCACCTGCGTTCAAAAAAACAAAAAAACAAATTGGAGCTTCATTTACATGTATTAGTGCGACGCCGATGGCCTACATGTCTTTTTCTTGTATATGTTCCTTTAGAGCATTAAGTTTTTTAATGGCACACATTCGTATTTTTACGTTTAAGCGTTTTTACTACTAATATCTGTTATTTTTTCTTGCCTCAACAAGAATATTGTGATCACCTTAAATAACTGTTATAAGGGTCTTGCCTTTTTTAATACTTACGTTTTAAGGTATAAAAATTGAAAAATCGGTTCATGGTTTGATCTCGAGGTGAAAGCAAAATTTTTGCAACAATAACGACAACAGCAAGAATATTGAAATCAGATTAAAACAGCGTTCAAAAGACCTACGTTTTAGCTATAAAAGTTGAAAATTGGTGTATTGGTTCGTTATAGGTGAAAGTAAAATTTCCCTCACAAGAATAACAACAACAACAAGAATATTGTAGTCACATTAAAAGAGTGTTTAAAAGCCATGGTCATTGTTAATATGGAACCGACATTTTAATCTATAAAAACTGAAATCGGTTGACTGGTTCGATCTCCATAGCAGTGGAGAGATATGGTCCAGGGTTTTCGTTCCCCCTGGGTGAAAAAACCCTGGGTTGCAAAAAGGTGAGCTATGGTCAGGGGGAAAACAGACAGGGGGGGGAAGTCGAGGTGGTCGAACACCGATGATTTTGTGCTGAACCCCCGAGGAAGTATAGAGTATAAACCTCTAGGGGAAATATTCCACCCTCTAATATCCCAGGGGAAAATGATGTAGTGAGTTATGCACCCGAGGGTGTTTTAACCGAAACCCCAGGGGTTTCTTCCCCTCGACTTGCACAAGAGCATATCTCACCACTTTAACTTTTTTAAATCCCTGGGGATTTCCCCAAAACCCCCAGGGTTCGACCACCTCGGGTTTCGCTTTCCCCTGGATTAATTTACCCCTTACCATATCTCTCCACCGTAGGTAAGAGAAAAATTTCCCCCACAAGAATAAGACAACAAGAATTTCCGTTAACCTTATCATCCGACAGGATCTCGTCATTTACTTTTAAAGGTAGAATACTACGGTTGACTCCAGTCTTATATTTTACCAGACGAAATAAAGCACTCAAATATCCTACTTTTATAACTTTTTTATCTGCCATAATGGTGAAACGTTGACACACTCCGAATAGGCTTTACTGCCCTGTTTTAAACAGAGTCTGTTATCAGGGCACCGGTTTTTTTCTGTAAGCTTGCCAGTGACTCTTTTTATGAGATCTTAATTTATGTACTTTCCCTGGGAGATGCTTGGAGTTGTTTGCATTGTAGATCTTTACCTTACCGTTTTGTGCCACGGTATAATTTAGGATGGTTGAGAAAGTATTCCACATTGTATCTACCTCTGTTAGATCACCTAACCAAAAGTTTCAATCAATGTTGTCGGGAGAGTGTTTGAGACTATTACAATTTATTGGACCTAATTTCCTACATGGTGACGTGAACTTTTTGAGATCTCTAGATTGCATATTAAAGGACACCATAGAGGGGTCGCTATTACCAATCCCTTCCAAAATTCTCATGACAGTCACGGTGTGCCCGTTATCAACTAAGACGAGATCCAATATATTGTCACCCCTAGTTGGCTCATTGACCAACTGTTCGAAGCCAAGGTCAGAGAAACAATTTAAAATGTGGATGCCCGTTAAGCCAGTAGCACTAAAGTTGGCCTAGTAGAGTCCATTCAACGAAATTATGCAAAAACATTAAAAGGACTACAAAATTTCTCGTATGCTGAACGGCTAAAAAAGATGGGGCTGGAGTCACTTGAACTACGAAGACTTAAAGCAGACTTGAGCATGACATACCTATCGATTCGGGGTCATTTAAATGCGAATCCTGCAATTTTTTTGAACTTAGATCTAGTGATCGGCCTAGGGGACACACCTGGCAGCTTGTTGTACAGGGTACAAAGAAGCATGTAAGGAAGTTCTTCTTTAGCTATACAATAGTAAATTGTCGGAATGCCTTATTATCAGCAGTTGTTGAAGCACAGTCCTTGTCTGCAATTTAAAGCCGTACGAGGAATGTTTGTATTGGAAAATATTTGCGAAGAAATTTCGTTTGAAGTGTCTAGTCTGTGATGGGTTATTTTTAAATTAACTTTTAAAGAAAATTTACAATTTTTATTTTGTGTATTTTGTGGGTAAATACTTTTCTTTGTACTCTTTTAGTTTTAAGCTTTTATTTTAATTTTATTATCCTGTGGTATTTTTTAACTGTATTGGTTTATTGTGTGTTGTAGGTAAAGCTTTTTCCTTGGGCTGTTTTAATTTTATTATCGGTTTGTATTAAGTCTATTGGTTGAATTGTACTTAGCCGTAAATTATTTTAATTATTTCAAAACCACTTTATTAATTTAAAATATTTTAGTAATAATTTTATTATTTTATACATATATTAAAGATAGGAGAAGTATAAGTGGCCTGCCCTTTGCGATCCTTTTCACTGTACATGTGAATAAATATGTTTATTATTATTACTAATTATTTAGGAAAAAGCCATCACATGCTAACTGAAGCAATGTTATTTTGCTGATTAACAAAACAAATTCTCCATACTGTGACTAAGTTCTCCCAACGTACAATTATATCGGTTAGATAATATCCTATGAGATTCCTGAATACTGTTCGGTACACTCACAAATCTTACTTGTTATATGTTAATGCGTATTGGTAGGTCTACTAAAGTACCATTCTGTGCAGGAGCATTTCCTAATGTTCCGAGTAGAAATGGGGCCTCACCTTTAGTGTAGATACGAATCCTACAATAGTGAAATAGTGAAAGTGCGATCATCACTAGTAATTTCTAATGGCAGCTATCTTGAAATCAGGTGGCCATTTTGAAACTTTGCTTATTATCGTCTGATTTCCCACAAATTAGAACGGCTAGTCGCTATTTTGTGATACCACTTGAAACAATTAATGTGCCATCATCAATAGCAATTTTTAATAGCCGCCATCCCCGCCAACTTGAAGTCACGTGGCCATTCTGAAATTATGCTATTGTCCTATTTCCTTCAAATTTAGAACATACGGAATAGTTGATACCAATTGTAACCATGAATGTGCCATCATCCCTAGCAACTTCTAATGGCCGCCATCTTGAAATCAGTCGGCCATTCTGAAATTATGCCATTTTCGTTCAATTTTCTTTAAATTTAGAATGTCGACGATATAGCTGATACCAATTGAACCAATGAGTGTGCCCTCGTCACTAGTAATCTCTAATGGCTGCCATCTTGAAATCAGGTAGCCTTTTTGAAATTGAGCCGTTCACTTTCCTTCAAATTTAGAATGGAGATGGAATAGATGATACCAAGTGAAACAGTGAATGTGCCATCATTCACCAGTAAACTCTAATGACCGCCATTTTGAAATCAGGCAGCCATTTTGAAATTATGGTTTTATCATCAGATTTCCTTTAAATTTAGAATGTAGACGACATAGTTGATACCAATTGAAACACGTCCAATTTCGTTCAAATTTAGAATACTGACGAAATAGATCATGCCAAGTGAAACAGTGAATGTGCCGTCGTTCGACAGTAAACTCTAATGATCGCCTCTTGAAATTAAGTGGCCATTTTGAAATTATGCTTATTATCGTCCGATTTCCTTCAAATTAAAAAGATAGACGTTATTTTGTGATACCTGTTGAAACAATAAATTTGTCATCATCATTAGCAATCTCTAATGGCCGCTATCTTGAAATCAGGTGGCCATTTTGAAATTATTCTCATTATCATCCAATATCCATTCAAAATTAGAACGGATACGAAATAACTGATACCAAGTGAAACAGTGAATCTGCCATTGATACTAATAATTGGTAACAGCCATTTTGGATTTCTTCCTATTATATTCCGATATCTTTCAAATTAAGAACGTAGACACTATATTCTGGCAGCAATTGAAACAATGGATGTGTTATCATTAATAGAATTTCTAATGGCTATTTTAATATGCTATTATTGTCTGATTTGCTTCAATCTTAGAATATAGGTAATATAGTTGATACCAATAATTGAAACATTGAATTTGCCATCGTCATTATTAATCTGTAATGTACTCCATCTTGTAATCAGGTTGAAATTTTGAAATTGTGATTATGATAGCCTTATTTCATTCAAACAAAAATATAAAAATGGAAATCAAATATAAACAAGGAAGTTATACCCAATCTCTAGGCTGGGTGAATTGTGCGTTCATCTCGTTACAGGCATTATCGTCAATTACCCTATTTTATCATTTAGCTGCTATCTCAAACAAAAACGGAACGTTAAATGTTAAAACAAGGGTATGAAAGTCAAAACGTAGAAGGAACATGGACAAGCTTTGACAGTAAGGGTCTAGGCATAAAATTTTGTCAGTAAGAGGCTGGAAATTATTAGCTCCTCATTATCCGATGGCCAACTTTCGTCCGTAAGAATAGGAAAGCAATAAATACATGTCAACGAAAAACTGCATAAGATCCTCCTGTAGATACACGTGCAATAATCAAATGGTTGTGACAGCTACGTACGTTTCTTCCTTTACTTTAGGTTGAACATTTTTTTTCGGTTTGGTAACATGACAGTTTTTCACGGTAGAGAGAATCTACCCCAAAACAAAACTTATTAAGGATTCCCACCAAGCTTTTCGGCCATGTGAAGTCGTGATATCAAACGCCAAGTTCTTTCGTCAAGCTAATCCCACCTAGTAACAGTTCAAAGGTTAAATATATATGAAAATTGCTTACTGTGCAAGTCTTAGTTGGTGGGATTAGCTTGGTGAAAGAGCTTAGAGTTGATATCACGACTTCACACGGCCGAAAAGCTTGGTGGGAATCCTTAACAAGTTTTGGGGAACATACCAGATATTTTTGGTCCAAATTGATGAAATCAATTTTTTTTCTTATTAATATGAGATGAAACACCAATCCAGTTTTCTAGTCCATTTCTTTTTCTTTTTTTTGGCTTTCTTTATATTTTGAGGTCAGCGGTTACCTTGTTTCATATGAATATTTTTTCTTATTAGTACTGCAGAGGTACGTATTTCTTTAATGTTCAGTTTTGTATTGTTACATAATAACAATGTTTAAAACAATGTAAAACAATCAATTTGGTCGTTTGGAGCTCCCTAACCGCCCTGAACCACTCGACCAATTAGAAAGGTCCATATGAAAAGGTCACACCTACAGAGCAATACCTGTAAAATAATCAAAGAACCAGCTATATACACGTCGTTTTTTTCAATAAGAAAACGTTAAGCTGTGTCACTAGTAGTGATATTTATGTTGTCAGGCGGCCAAAGGCTCCCAATCAAACTAGTTTTATTTAGCATTTTCTGTTGCATTTATCCTCAGATGGCTGAAAATAGCCCATCTACCTTAGCTATATAGACACAACGTGTCTAGTGGTCACCGTGCTCATATATATTTTATCTGGATAGGTATTATCGTTTATCATGTTGGCGAGTGACACACTAGCGGTTACACATTACACATTACTGGTTATCAAAATTACCTCAAATCTACGAAATTCGTATAGAGACAAAAATTCTAAAGTAAATGATTTAAATAAAGTTCTTTAAAGATATTCGATGCACAAAAAACCACCTACAACCATACATACAGAAACACACGTTCTGTCCAAATAGGCTAGAATTATATTTAAAAATTTGGTTTTGTAAAATGGGCTAACTATGTCATTAAGCAAGTCCAATGACAGTGGGGTGTGCGTAATCTGCTTTACTTTAGGTTGAAAATCTTTTTTTCCGGTTTGGTAACATGGCAGCATATTCTCATGAGAGAGCATCAATGGTTGTCATCAATTACCTTAAATGTACGAAATTCGTATAAAGGTAATCAAAAATTCTAAAGCATCAATAATCAAATGTCGAACAAAAAAAAATGCTACTACAGTTCAGACATACGTTCTGTCCGAATAGGTAGAACTATATTTATAAATTTATATTTTGTAAAAAAAAAAA
>JAHWFP010059055.1:49404-60932 GCA_023313725.1 Lithobius niger
AATGTCCTAGAAAAAGATTTATGAGACACGCCAGCATCCTTCTACAGACACAGGGTGCTGTTAAAGAAATTAAGTTATTTCATTATTTTTGAAAGTGCCTGGACCCCTAGCCTGTTTTCTTGTAACAAAACCTGCAATGTGCCTAGTTACTTTGTGAAATTTATGTTATCCATTGTGGGGTGCAAAATTCCAATGTGCTGAGTTATAGTTAGTCCCCCTGCGATGAAAGAAATTCTCATTTAAAAAATATTATTTTATGTAAGTGAATGTCCTTTACTTCAAACAGTACTAAGAGCAAAATGTGTGTTTTTTAATCAAAATTGTTGTGTACATATTATCTCCTCTAGATTGATGCTATTGGAAGAAGGACGTTTAGTGTTTTTGGGAACACCTAATGAAGCACTGAATTTTTTTAGCAGGTAATGTTAATATAAATGTTTATAAAAGTAGTCACGTTTCTCATACTACAAATGGGAAAGAAAATTCAAATACTTCCTATTTCGAATATCTCAGTTTGTCATATCTATGCGTTTAAAAAAGGTAAAAAAGGTAGTAAGACGTAGAAAACTTACTTTTACCTTTTTTATACTTTTTCGTCTTATGTAGAACATTATTCCGGAATTTTACGGCATAATGCATTACACTGCATTCACCCGGACAATAGAAAGCACATTGTAGTAATCTACTTTGAAAAATTACCTCAATTCCAATGCGTGTTTACAACCATAGAATAATGGCGATTTTTTTGCAGATTGTGAAGGTAAAATTTATGCTACCAATTTCATGCTCGACGTTACAGTGTGAATCGACAGCTTATTCATGCCTGCCATCCTCCAGATTTGACGCAGTCACAGCCATACCTATAGTGCTAGAAGACAAAAGTACCAATTTTCCTACTCAATTCCAATAGGAAATTCATATGATATTTTCATGCAACAAATTGACATGCTCAGAAGGCGTCACTCGAAGGTGAAACCTATGCACAAAAAATAAAAATCTTCAGGTCACCCCGTGACTCATACCCAGGAAAAAACCCACCGTTATAGACATTATAGTCACGGAGATCACATGTAACTAAAAATTGACCTGTTTTTTTTATTTAATTTTTTCGCTATTATGAATGTGTCTGGAGCTTCTATTGTCATTTAAACGGAAATTATGAATCAACACTCGGCTTTGGAAATTTGCATGCGACTGCTGGAAACTTCCTGTTGACCATTGTGCTGGTGACTGACTGATGTATATTTCTACGTTACTTACTTCGTATTTCGTGTTTTAGCTATGGCCAGGGTCGGATGGAAAGTGGGTGGGCTTTCCCTGGAAAAAGAAACAGTAGACCCCCCCCTTTTCTCTAACATTCTGAGGCCCTTTTTTTCTTGCTGTGTAATCCCTGGATTACTATGCTTTGTGTATGAAATGTGACCGTTTGAGCGCGTTTCTTTCCACTACAGGAGGCCCCGAACTAAGAAATGGGCCTTCTATGATGACGCCCTCCACGGGGGTCCCCGGATGGGGCAATTCGACTCCAGTTATGGCCGTATGCAGGTTCTTTTGGGAAACAGAGGTAGGAAAGAAAGCGTAGTGTAGCCTATAGTGGACACCAAATTGGTTGGTTCCACTTTTATAGTCTGGGTGGAGCCCAAACGAAAGGTCCGAATGACATTAAATTGCCACATTACTTGAAAGTCCCAAAATTATTGAAAGTCCGAACTACGGCTTGAATAAGCCGTAAATCGATTAATTATTATGCACGAAATGATGTTTTTTCGAATTTATTGATCTAGTGTAAATTTGAAATCATGAATAGTTACGGAATTTCAATGAAGCAAACGCCCTAAGCAGTCTTTCAGTGATTGTAGGTGGAACTTAGAGAGTTTATTTAAAATTTATATGTATGTTCCTTTTTACGCTATACTATTTTAATGAGGTTACAAATTTGGGTGCAATAAACACTCAACGGAGTTTAGGCTTTCTGCAATTTAGTGTGAGATGCTCTTTACTTGCCTTTTACACATAGTAGGTTTTTTTAAAGTTGGAAAAAGCTACGTATCACATTTATTTTAACAGGATGTCGTTTGCTCCCACATTTCCATTTCGTTATTAGCAAACTTTTTCCGCATCTCATACTTAGATGTGCCCCATCACCGCTATCTAAAAGTAAAACGTTATGCCAGCTACCCTGGTTGGGCTTTGTGCCACGGGGTGCCACCACCAGTAATTCTTACTAGCCAACTAATGATGATGAATTGGATACTTTGTTGATTTAGACCTGCTTAAAGATTGTGGGTCGAATCCATAAATTTGCGTCCAGGGCACATTTATTAAGACCAACGCAATATTTCTGCCTGCTCGTAGGGGCCATCATCAGGAACATAAACCCAGCAAAAGACATGTTAACAAACACTGTTACCGTCACATAAAAAAAAACAAATATCCCAATAACTTAAAATTAAAAAAAAATTGGTTCCTTACCAGAGTAAAACAGCGAGGTTAAACCCCCCAGCCTATATCCTGCCTCCGTTTTACCGGAAATGGCTGGGTGAGGTAGGTCAATATATACAGTTTAAAACTACTTCTTTTTATACAACCCGCAAAATTACACTTGGTCATGAGACAGGACATGAACAATTTTGTCCATCTTTGAAGAGTTTGAATCTTTTGATTCAAGTTGAGTAGTCTCCCATTGTTGTTAAGAATGGTTTGACCTTCCAACTGTTCGTTATACCTACGTGCAATTCGGCAAAGACGATGGATGTCGCCCCACCCCTCCGTTTGGTATGTGGTTTGTGTCGATGTTATGCTCGCCAATTATGTGTTCGAGTTACATTTTTGAGTTGTTTTTTATTCGAACTGCGGCCTCGTACTCAAAAATTCTCCATCCCATGTGCAGGCAGAAATATTGCATTGTTCTAAATAAATGTGAACAGGATGCGAATTTATGGAGTCGACCCATAATCTTCAAGCAGTAATTGTTACATTGTACAAACCAACTGATGTGCATAGTATCTTTTCTAAATTAAAAAATATAAACCGTAAAGTATTTATCTGAAAGTCAAACAGTCATTAGTGATGATGGATTTTCACAATAATTAAAAGGTTCAAAATGTCGACGATGCTGCTGCTAGTATAAAATTGACTTACACTGCCTTTGACAAAAGATTGACGTTCATGCCTCTATCACATACCGCAATACCAATTGCTAATCAAGAAATAGTAACCGTCATAAACATATTACTCTCTGTGGTTGAAATAGCAACTGGCAATCTTGAAAATATAGATGAAGCCATGAAATTTTCATGTTGTCGCTTAAATACATTACCTGCTGTCTACTTTGTTTTATATAAACCGCTTCATAATGCTATGGCAAGCTGAGGTTTCAAAATTTGAGGTTGCTGCAGCTATAGTATACACTCACTTTGGTCCCCCTGTTGAATGGAATTCTTCGAAGAATTGCTTTTCAAATGAAGTGAATGTCCGTTATTACGAGATTCTTTTTGTTTTTCTCCGATCACTTGTATTTCTGTACAGTAGTGGTTAAAATGGGAGGATCAATTGCAACTATTTCGTTGAGTTAGCGTGAAAAATATTGTTAGCTAAAAGGAAGTAATGATGTTTTAATTTTTCGTTTTTCGAAAAGTCACTTAATTACCAGCAGTACGGGGTATGTTTCATCAGAATTCCCTAACTATGTAGGATTCCCAGTTTACAGTACTGAGAAATACAACCCATAAATTCTAAAAAAAAAAACACAAAACACATTACAATGTGTGTTTATATTTATCAGTTTATGGCAAATTCGAGCTCAGCAATGTTTTTTCGGACTTTTAAACCTTTCGTTCCCTCATAAAAAAAAGTAAAGGATTATCCATTATACTCTGCAGTAAAAATGTGGGTTACCAGAATTACCCATGGGGACATTATATGGGTTGTTGGCTGAACCGTAAATAAATGCCACAGTCCTAGTGTGGTGTTGAGTTAGGGTGACGTCATCGTCATGTATTAATCAATGTTAATACTATTATCTAATGTCCATGGGGCATTTGTCGAAAGCGGATATACTATTTATGGGTGTGAAAAACAGTAACCCACTTTTTCTTACGTCAGTTAATTGTTCACCAATCAGCTGATATTCGTGGTTGTTCTTATCCTTTATTGTGCATTGCTCTTTTTTTTTAGATAATACTTGGGCATCTGTCTTGACTGTTGAAAAATTCTTATTTCATTTAGAATTGTTGCTTAGTGGCTCCTGAAATAAACCAGCGAGAATATCTTATCAACCATACATAAAAAACTATAAATTAGCTTAAGAAGCAAGAATCACTTCTCAAGACGATATGATCATTAGGCTACGTTTTTTCGTGTTCTAGGAATGCAGTACTGCTAAAGTAATGCGAAAGTAATGCAGTACAGAAGCTAAAATAACTAAATCTGCACTTTCAGCCCAAAAAAAAAACATTAAAAAATGGAAGTTCATAAATGACCAAGAACTTTTTTTCAGGCTGATTCACTATCCATTGTTCTTAACTGGTAAGCATGCATGCATGATATCATAAGAATGATGCACGCTTGACAACATTTCTGGTCGTGAGGAACATGATTGACAACAGCATTGTCTTCATCCTCCTTAACCAAGTCTCTGCCCAAGTCCCTTTTGCATTGTCATCTCGTTTACAGTGAGAGACGGGAATAAAACTATTATCAGGTAAATTTCTCTACGTAGTAAATTGACAAACAAGACAGTGCTGCCTGGCGAGGCTCTTGGCGAAAAGCCCAGCATTTTGTTTTATTTGTCGAAAATGCTTTGTCATTATATTTATGAGAGTGTTTTTGCCTGTCAGGGTGGAGTCGTGTTCTCTGACCGATAATAATTGAACAACAATGACTTCTCGTAGGCTTGAGTATCCTTGTCCTCCAAGTTACAATCCTGCAGACCATTTCGTCCACGTGTTAGCTGGGATCAAAGAAAATGATGAAGACGAGGGAACAGCAAATTTGGTAGAGGTAAAATATAATTGGAACCTCTTATTCACAATTTCTAAATATGTCAAAAAGTTATTCACAAATTCTAAATATACCACAAAGTTCTACATAGTTTAGCTCTTGAGAAAAAAATGTCACAAATTGGCATATTGCAACTCAAAATGTAAATAAAAGATTTCCAAGGTAAGTCCCTAAATGTATGTAGATGTTAATGAACGAAAGAAACAACGCAACACTTTTATCCTCAATGGCTGAGGTGAATATATTCTTTATCTTACGGAACTGGTAAGAAAATGTACTGAAGGATGAAGGTGAATGTTTTGACGATTGTATTGCTTTTGGCCGTTTGTGTCAGGTTTTCCCTCCATGGCACATGTGATTTCAAACATCTAAAAGTGGCCAATGACAAGTGGACCCTAATATACATGCTGTATAACTTTACATGGTCGAAGTTCTTGCTGAATTTGTGTGCTACAAAGATTGCAACATGAAACTAGAGATTATTTTATATAGCTGAAGAGTTACGGTTTTAGACAATCGTAACTGCATGTATGTTAGATATATCACTGCGTATATGCACTCATATCTCAAGAATTATCGAAGCAGTTCGTATTCTACTTTCTAATAATCGTGAGTATATTGAAATGTTTCTTCTGTGCTTAGTCTTAGTCTTGCGGTTTTTTTTTAAAGGAGAGGATCATATTCTTTATTCATAAAGTAAGCATTTACTTTCGCCCTAATCTATCTAACATTTGTTTACCTTAATAATTTTTCTAAAATTTTGAAATAATTTTGAAACTTAACGGAAGTATATGAAAAATAGACTTAGGAACCAGATAAATGACATCTGTAACATGTGTAAATCAGAACTGTAAACGACATTAAATGTATACTGAGGCCCACGTATTGCATTTGAATTACTTTTTCTTTGTCATACTTGAAGGTTATTTGGCTGGAAAGTACTGTATTTAAAATCATGAAATACTTATTGCTTAGTGTACATCTAATGAATGTAAATTTCTGCATAATTTATTTATTTGAAGACATGCGGAAATTTCTTTTCAGAAGTTTTGTCAGAAGTATCTTTCGCTACAGGAAGAAATGTTTGCAAGAACTGATAAAGTAATGGCACGTGCTCATACCTTTGATAAAGTAAGAAATACTTGCATAAAATATCTATAGTATAGAATTATATTCAGTTGATTGTTATTTGATTTGATCGCTAATTTTAATAATTGTAATCCAATTCTGTTGATTCCATGTAAGGTTGACAGGGCTGAAGATGAGCATACGATAAATCTAACCAGCTGGTTAAACCCCAACGTCTTTCGATAATAATAAAAAAATGGAGTTCTGCATTACAAATACGAAGATACCCCATTACAATACACAAAGTTTTTAATTACATATGCTGTGTGGACTCTACTCGTACAATTAGCATATTCATGTCTGCAGCACCCAGTGTTAAAACTGATTTATTTCATGAATATTTGTTATTATTATTAGTCTTACAAGCATTATAATTGCGCTTTAAATATCAATTGCTCAGTCGAGCGACAGTTGCTATAATTTTACATACTCTCATTTTCATATCACGAGCAGTTTATGAATATAAAAGCAATCGAACACAGATGAAATACTACAAGCTAACAGGCAAAACAAGTGAACGAAATCAACGCCATTGTTTGTGAGCGCACCTGGATAGCTATGCCATCACGTGCACGGTAGGATAAGAGAAGCAACCATGCTGTTTCAAAAAGTGAATTCGCTGTAAGGGCTGGTTTCCGCAACGACAATTTTCTTGCTTGCTAGCTCTTACTTGGTTAATGCTAAATCTGATGGCTGCTTCTCGCCTTTACCAGAGCATGCGGCTTTCGACTTGTCTATACATAGTAACCATGGCAACAATGCGGACACAAATCTTCTCTTGCCTCGTGACACAACCTTCGATGCGTGTAACATGACAGCGTTGATTTATGACAACAAGAAAACAAGTTTTGCTGCAGTACAAGACGACGAACTTATTTCTGAATGTCGGCATTCGATGGGTTGTCTTCGATTCGATAACCCCGAAATGGACGCCATGTTTGATTTTGAATTCTAAGTAGCAGTTAAGAAGCCCTTTGTTGTTCCCTGATGACGAACTATCTGGCTACTCTTAACCAGGTTACAGTTACATTTTAAAGAAGCAATAAGGGAGCCACTTTGTTCTAAGTAGTTGTGACCTGACGACCAGATATCTGGCCCTTCTCGGCCAAGTTACAGTTGCATTTATAAGTAATAGTAATGGTACCCGTTTTGCTAAGTTGGTGTTCTCTGACAACGAACTATCTGGATAAACCAGCCATTCGTAGACGCCTCATCAACCAGCATGTAAATATTTTAATATTCTTGCTAATCAGAAATCATAAAAATCGTGTTATTTAGTGCCAGTCCAATCGATTAGGATTTCATTAACTGGGTTTAAAGCCAATGTTGTTTTCGAATTCAAATCAAAACACTGGTACAGGTTTACATTTTGTGAGTGGATCTTGTAGGCTGGCATGTAGAGGGAAGAAAAAGATAGTTGAACCAGAGATTGTGGTCATTAAAACTAAATTAATTACCCTGGTGTAATATCAGACTAAGAAATTCGTCATCAGTCATATCACTTTTAAGTAAGTATGTATTGCTCAGTACCTCAGTGCTTGAAATTATTATTTTAATACAAGGAAAGTTGTGTTTTCTTAAACATTGCAATAATATGTATCAATATGAATTTCAGGGAATAAACAAAAGGGACATGAAAACATCAAAGTAAGTTGACCAACCTTGAATTTTGAAATAATGCGGTCTAAAAGGCATTCTGAGAAAAAAACGTATATTTTTATTTTAAGATTCAAAGCCTCATTTGGAACACAAGTACACGCTGTTTTATGGAGGTCTTGGTTAAAGGTTTATAGAGACAAATCACAATGGAAACTTAGAACCCTTGAGAGTTTGGTAAGAATACTAACGGAATACCGTAAATATGCTTGCATTTTTTTCTATAGTTAAAAGGATTTGTCATTTGATTCTTCCATTTTTATTCATTGGCTATGGTTGTCACATGTGCCTGCAATTTAAGAATGGGGCAATGAGTTTCGATGTGTTCCTATAATTTATTTACTTCTGTCAATTAAGTTTGTCACATGTCCTTCCAGTTTAACTTTAGTGAAATCCTTTGTGGCACGTACCCTTATTTTATGAACAGTGGCAAGGAATTGTCATGTGTACCTCCAATATGCCCAGCGGCAACAATGTTTGACCTGTGTTTCTTATTTATGCCGAGTGGGAAAGATTTGTTATGCTTGTCTCCAATTTAGGTCCAATTGCAATGAATTACTAGGTGTACCTCCAACTTATGCCCAGTCGTAATAATTTGTCTTGAGGCCTTACCTTGGTCCAATTCATGACTTTGTTTTCCTACCAGATAATAAATTCTGGAAATAGTTCGGTTATACATCGTCCAGAAATATATCGTAATACCTATAGAATATTTAAAAGTAATTTGTAGGTCAAGAAGATTCTATTTTACAGCCAACCAAGATCACGCATTTCATTTACATCGTTCATCATAAGATTCATTCACTTCATTATAGTTAAATATATTTCCAAAACAAAGATGTAGAGAAGTTTATAGTGTTTAAGTTTTTGTTATAGATACTTGATATCTCCAATTGCATTGGTTTGTTTACCATTGACATTTTTTTGTTTTTTGTTTATGAACCTTCCGTTCCTGAATCGAAGAAATAATTATGAAATTGTGTCTATTTTGGTTATCTAGATATTATAAAAATGACAAGGTAACTTTTTTTAAGACAAACGTGGATTTACAAGCTTTGGTATTGGTTTAATCAGTTTGTTAATGGTTTGTTACTGGTGTGCAATTTGTGCAAATTATTCAAACATTCGGAAATCTCTGCATTCGTCCAATTTCCAGTTATGATTTATCAAAAAAAAACGGTCTGGTGAAAATGCAAAAATAAACACTAAAGTGAATCCATGTTGGTTATATATTTTTAAAGCAATAAATTATATTTAAGCTATTGGGGAAGGGGTAGTTTGTAGTGCAATATCTATCAGTTTTTTTCACTATGGTGTCTTTCAATGATTATACAGCAGTGATTAAACGCTTTCCCAAATACACTGTTTATATTGTATGTAAGCACATACAATGAGTCATTTTACAATGAGCCATCATTTTCAGTTTCACAGAAAATTTCCTGCAAAACTGAGGCTTTGTTAAAAGTTCGCGAATTCCCACTTTTTAAAATGCTAAAGGAGCCTGATAAAAATATTTTCCATCATGAATTCGTAGGAAGACGGATACACAAGTAATCGTATGTAAAGCTAACGTTTATCTGTAATACACCAGCTTATTTTTGTGAAGTTAATACAAGCAGGCTGTACTGGCATTCACTTTGAATTAATTTTAAGGGGCAATTGAGGTAAAATCTGCCATTAAGAATGGTCTTGAATACAAAGAAACACTTTCAAACTGTGGCAAACTGTGATTTACACAAACTTAGGGATGGGGTTTTAAATGTCTAATTTATAGTAGCTAAAATATATACAGAAAAGCCATCAATTGCAAGTGAAAGACGAAATCACCTGCACTTCGTTTTTCACCTGCACTTGGTGTCTTGTCTGTATATATTTTTAATTACCACAGTGCTTTTTCAGTTTCTGCTTTTTTTAAATTTATAGTAGCATTTTGTTCATTGATGGCATAATCACGTAACTGTTTAAACACTGACAATATAACTTTCGGCAATTCCGTCTAGTGAGAAGATTAGCACCAACATTTTCGAAATATGTCTTTAACAAATTTTAGACATATTTCGAAAATGTTGGTGCTAATCTTCATTATATGCTAATCAGCAAGGTTGTATGCAACGATGTTCAATTATTTTGTACATAGTTTGTTTAAATAGGCCTGTTATTGTAAAATCAAATGTTAATCACGTGCCTTTATATTGTATATGCATTATACAATATGCTGCAGTTTTTAGCTATATTTCTCGGAATCATATACAAAAATCAGCACTTGGATCAGTTTGGAGTCTACAATGTGACTGGCCTGATTGGAATATTATTGAGCCTCGTCAGTTATCAAGCTCTCTTCTCAGTTATTCAGGTAATTTTTCTTTAACCTACACCATACCAGTGATTGTATAACATCCTTAAACAATTATTGTATATCATGCGCACGATTTTGGTTAAATGTTATATTATTCAAAAGATAAATAGTTGCGGGCCTAAAACATATCCTGGTCCAGCACGTTCGGTAACGAGTGCAATTGAAGATTCCATTTCAATAAACACTGAAGCTGCCAGAAAATAAATGGTATGCCACTGTAAAACTTTGTAGGGAACTTATTAGGGAACATACAGTCATACAGTCAGTTGTCTAACTGTATGACATCGTTAGTCAACACCTAAGCTATAAACAACTCAGTTATCAAATGTTACGAATTCTATTCACTACACTGCTGAACTTAAGCTGTTACCCATCAAGTTTAAGAATCAAATGTACTGAGTTCTATCAAATTCACTACTAAATTTAAGCTGTTACCTGTGACACTTAAGAGACACATGTACTGAGTTTTATCCACTACATTGCTGAACTTAAGCTATTACCTATCAAGCTCCAGAAACAAATATATTGAGTTCTTTCCACTGCACTGCTGAATTTAAGCTGTTACCTATGAGGCTTAAGAAACAAATGTATTGAGGTTTATCCACTGCACTGCTAAACTTAAGCTATTACCAGTCAAGCTTAAGAAACTAATTTACTTAGTTCTATGCACTGTACTGCTGAATTTAAACTGTTACCTGTCACGCTAAAGACAATTCTTCGAACTTGTTTGTGAATGTCTTTTAGATGCATGCTGGAGTTTCAGTCATCAGATAGTGGCAGTTTTCTAATGGATGTTTATTGCTGCATTGTTATAATAGAAATAGGTGTATAACTGCAGACATTTTTCAACCAAGATGTGAGTGCATAGCAACAGTTTTATAAACCTTTAGCCGCAGTTTTATTTGCAGGTTTTATGCGTATACAGGATTCAATATAGAATCCTTTCAGCCTTAATACACAGTGCTCGGTTTCGATTCAGGAAGATCCTTCACTAAGACAAATGTAGGAGTTAAAAGGAATTGACAAAAAAAAATACTTACGACGTTGTCTTTGTTTCTACTAGTTTTAAACACCTTCACTTCCTCGTTGTACATAGTATCTTGGTACTGGTGAGCGTGCTATTTTTGTGAGACTTCCCAGTAAAAAGTTCAAGAAAGCCTTTCAAAATATTCTTTACTTACTCCCAATGACATATGTATCAAAATTTCTCTGCACTTCACATCAACAACAGTTGTGAGGTTTATTTTAAAACCATTAGGAAGGCTAGAATAAAAGCTCTGGTATAGGGAAACATAAACGTCAATATCGATTGTATCCAATCTCGGGTGAAGTATGGAACTCAGACCTATTTGAAGGTGTTAATAAAGCACAGAGGCAAGGAATTTTA
>JAHWFP010059055.1:60942-94595 GCA_023313725.1 Lithobius niger
TAGGTGGAACACAGACCTATTTGAAGGTGTTAATAAAGCACAGAGGCGAGGTATTTTAATAGGTGAAACACTGAGACCTGTTTCCACTTAGGTGAGCAAGGGTGAAGGAATTCAATAAAACAGAACCAGGCAGACAGCTGGATACCCTTGACTAACATATTTATATAAAACCATTAAATTTTCGTTCCTCAACGGGAACTTCCTCAGAATCTAAAAAATCACACACAATAACACAATTATTTAACAGGCCAATCCAACTCCCACAAAACAGGAAAATATGTACCTACAAAAACACAGCAAACATCGTGGCCAGCAGCCATGTCACAAGGAGCAAGCTACAAGAGAGGCTCATGGGTACTTAAACGGCAACATATTTTTTTAATCAAAGATGCCCATTGCTCCATTACTGGATAATTTATTGTTAAATTTAAAGCCCTATTTTTATTCTGGGTAATAGTCCACGCTTCTAATTTAAGCCTAATGTGGTGGTGTTTTTCAATGAACACCACTGATGTTTCAGACACATCTGGACGGTGACCTCTCTCCAAAAAATAACGGCCCAGGGCACGATCAGAGTCACAAGAATCCACATAACCACAATGTTGCGCCTACTCTTTTTGCAAATTATCCGGTAATGGAGCAATGGGCATCTTTGTTTTAAAAAAACGTTACCGTTTAAGTACCCATGAGCCTCCCTTGTAATTTGCTCCTTGTGACATGGCTGCTGGCCACGATGTTTGCTGTGTTTTTGTAAGTACATATTTTCCTGTTTTGTGGGAGTTGGATTGGCCTGTTAATTAATTGTGTTATTGTGTGAGTATTTTTTAGATTCTGAGGAAGTTCCTGTTGAGGAACGAAAATTTAATGGTTTTATATAAATATGTTAGTCAAGAGTATCCTGTCCGCCTGGTTCTGTTTTATTGAGACCTGTTTGGAACTGTTTATACAGCATAGAGGTGGGACATTTTAATAGGTGGAACACTGAGACCTGATTGAAGGTGTTAATAAAGCATAGAAGCGAGGTATTTTAATAGGTAGATCTGTTTGGAGCTGTTTATGTAGCATAGAAGCGAGGCATTTTAAGAGGTGGAATGCTGAGACCGGTGTGAAGTTGTTTATACGTCATAGATGCGAAATATTTTAATAAGTGGAACATGGAGACCTGTTTGGAGTTGTTTATACATCATATTTTAATAGATGTAACACTGAGACCAGTTTGGGGCTTATTATACGTCATAGAGGGGATGCAATTTAACAGCTGGTGCAAAACGTAATTTATGGCTCCACTTATTGCCAACTGTGCAATAGAAATATTCCTGGAGCATAACTACTAGGTAAGCCTTCATATGCAATGGTAACAGGCGAATATCCCCCTGGTGAAAAGCCCCCCAGTTAGGTTCGGTATCCTAAAGCTCATAACTGCCGGAAACTAACTGCAGGAAACCACCAGGAATGAAACTTTTTTAACATTACTCAATCCCAGGACAACACCCTGCCCCCGCAAAAGTACAAGGAGGTTGCAAACAGATTATAGAGGTTAGGATCACCTCTCCCTTCAGTTACATGTTGTTCCTGCACTCGCCGTTCTGCTTTGTAACAGTGTGTTTGACAGTTTTGAACAGTTGCAAGATACAGCCCCTTTACTAAATTATTTTGAGGATACTTATACTGGTCATGCGTCAAGGTCGCCGTAGCATACTTACAGCATCCAGGCTTATCGGCGAGTGTACTGCATTCAAATACTGGCTGGTCGTGCACTGCAGCCTCAGCGGAAAAAGTATGCCGATTCAAATACAGGCATACTCTCAATAGTGAATGGCTACAGCACCAGAATAACCATGGACAATCTCAGGGGTGAAGCTCATAACAATAATATCTCATTCTAATACAACAATACAGATTGTAGAAGGTATACAATAATTAATTTTTAATTATGGTTGGTGATGGGGGTGGGGGGAGATTGGTTGTTTTATACATTGGTTTCTTTTTTTCCAACTACAGCTTTCCTTTTTTTTTTGGGAGGGGGAGGGGTGGATGGGGAGTAGATTTTTAATCGTTGGATATTGATATTAAAAAGTTAGTATTTTATGGCAGCGAATTTACGGCAGCTAAGGTTGGCAGAGGCCTTGGGATGATTATTATCATTCCCTCCCCTAATTACAGTTTATTTATTTCTGTATTGTAGTCGTACTTTTTTTGTTGGCGGGATATTTTCCAGAGGGAAATTGGTATTGGGGGCTATTTTCTGGGGGGGGGGGGGCCTTTCCCGGGGGGGGGGATTGCATGGGGGGATATTATTGGAGGGATATTTTCCGGGAGGCTTTTCACCAGGGGGATATTCTCCAAGAAACATATGCAACACCTAGTCAGACGGCTGTAACTTCCTTTGTTCATTTAGCAGTAGTGGTGTAACAGTAGTTCTACATCACTTCTCTTCGTGATTACAAAAGGGAGGGGTATACAGTGTATGTTCTGGCATATTACTCAAGTTAAAATAAACGGCCAGTAATGATATTGAAATATTCGTATAAACATTGTCGAATAGCTTAAACTATCATGTAAATGCGAAAATTTAATTTACAATTTGTGTGTTGGGTGTTTTACCA
The DNA here is from genome assembly GCA_023313725.1 of Lithobius niger. Classification (NCBI taxonomy): domain Eukaryota; kingdom Metazoa; phylum Arthropoda; class Chilopoda; order Lithobiomorpha; family Lithobiidae; genus Lithobius; species Lithobius niger. Next base: position 63,549 of record JAHWFP010059055.1, read on the forward strand.
TCTGGAAACAATTCTTACCAAATGTCGAGTTGTTTTTCGGTCAGTCTTCTGTCAGTCTTCTGTCAATTACTTCAAAATTACTGGAGCATGCTGTTTACAAAAATCTTCTTTTTCGATGTGTTGGATGATCTTTGCATTATCCACAAATCACAACGTGGTTACCTTCATGGTTGATCATGACTTATCAACCATCTGCATATAAATGATTATTCCACTGTGTTGGTGGACAATGGCATTCCTTGCAATGTCTTTTTTTTTGATTCCATGCTACATTTAACGTTCAGTAATAACCTTCATTCTTTTGGTATGCAGGATTACGTGGTTTCTTGAATCCTGTTATCATCCATCTGGATGTATACAATACGCCCATCTTAGAGGCTCCTATGTAGCTTGGATGCAGGACTTGACTGGAGTTTCACATGCCACTGTTGTCGGACCACTGTTGTCCCTTTTTTGACAAACTTATTTTCACTGTGTTGTATGGGAATTGCTTTCATCCTGCTTTGGATTGCTGTTCCCAAATTGGCAAACCAAGGTTTTCTCCTTCCTCACTAATTTCAAGAAATTTTGAAGGAAACTGACAAAGTAGTGCTTTCTATTGTTTGGCTATCTGTCACATAGTGAACTTCTCAAAAGGCTTACACTTACTATCCTTTGGCAAAGGTACGTAAAGGAGACTTTATTACTGCTTACATAATTCTCTCTGGATGGCCACACATCATTCCTGATTTTTTCATAAGCAATGACTGCCATAATCGAGAACATTGTTTTAAACTGCAGCGCGCCACATTTCAAATTACCTGTTGGTACTGTTTCTTTACAGAATGTTTTGTTCTGTCTTGGAACTCCGTTCCTGAACACATCGTGTCTTCCTTTAAGCTAAGTAGTTTAAAGACTTGATGTCTGGATGCATTGAGAGTTCTTTTTGTGTGTGGTTTGGGATGGGTGCTTTTGTAGCCATAGGCTTGGTACCGGCACATTCTATTTTATTACTCTATTCTATTCTTGAATTAACGTGCAGTCATTAATAAACTGAAGCTCAAGTTCTTTTCCTCTATCTTATTTACTAAAAACATGCATCTTGACAGTAGTTAAACACTTAACGTTTCTCAACTCTTTTATTATTTACAGGGAGCTTCTGAAGACCAACCATTATTTTTTCGAGACTATTCAATTGGACTGTACAGAACTGTAGTGTACGTCATATGCAAATCGTTGGTAGACGTAAGTAAAAAAAAATAGTTAGTACGAGGTATTCTACTTCTCGCCTGGGGTTGTACAAACACAATATTTAATAATAATAATAATAATTTATTGAGTATAAATATACACCATAAATATACACAAATATATATAATTTTATTCATAATGGTTTACATCTGAAGTCTCGAGTCTGCAGACTGTATGTGCCATTTAACATAATAAATAATTAGGACGATATAGGTAGCGGATGTGTTTTTTAAAATACATTTCAAGTTTTATAATTTAAAACAGGTTGTCAATTTTTTTTTATAAAAAGTACAATGCAAATAGTCAGTAACCTTACTATCATAAATATAATCACCGGTTAAAACAGGAGCATTATTTCTTGGAGAACATCCAAATTTTTAATTCTTTTTTCAATCTATATTTATTCCTAATTTCCCGCAAATTTATGGGAAGTTTGTTAAGTAAAGAGGGTAAAATGAAACTCATGGTTCTCATTCCGTAAGAGTTCCTAAAAAGAAGGAATCGTAAGGATCTCTCTCTTCACAGGTATATTGTAATCTTTGTTAAAGTAATTTTGTGTAATTACTGCAAAATCAGAAATTTGCCTAAGGGTCATCAGAGATTTCTCTTGAAAAACATTTGATGTTTTTTTTGTGAAGTTAACATCTCTGAATAGAATCTTACAAGCTTTATTTAGAATTTTTTGAATACGGCCAATGTATCCAGAAGAGGTATAAGCAAAAATAGGGCATGCGTATCTGACAAGAGAAAGTATGCAAGTATTTCAAATAAGTCTTTTGTTATGTTCATCCAAAATATCCCTGATTTTATAAAGATTAGGAAGGAACTGTCTGACCTTGGTTATTAAGTCATTGATATGGCCGTAAAATTTCCAGTTTCTGTCAATCACAATACCAAGGTATTTAGCTTGTTTTAACAATATTTAGGCTCTATCAGGTACAGGTCCTACTATTTTCAGTAAAATTGCAGTTAGGGTTGTGCAATTTAATGTCAAAATTTTCCAAGGTCATGTGTGAAGTAGAAAAGGGAAGGACACAAGTTTTATCTGCATTAATATTAAGTTCATTTTCAAAAAGGTATTCATTAATTAAGTTGAAATAATAATAATAATTTTATTCAGCAAACAAGACAACGCACGAAGCTGCTAGAGCTTTTATGTGCACTGAAGGACGATACAAACAACATTTATGAAAGACACAAAATCTGATAGATTATTACATCTGAGACATTGGTGTAATTATGGTAATTGGTAAAGTCTAAATGAATGTATCGGCATTAATTGTATAATAAAAAATATATATAAATGGTAAATCGTTATATGAATAAAGTACAATGTTGTTACATTTAAATAAGTCCCAATATCCAGTTTTTTTCCAGCTTATTAGCACTGGTAATATATCTTAAACAGGATGGGATTTCGTTGAATAAGGATGGAATAAAGAAATGACTCTTTTACCATATATAATAATAATAATAATAATAATAATAATAGTAATAATAATAATAATTTTAATCAGTTTGAAGTACAATTACATGTATAATCAAGATAGCACGAAGCCGGAGCTTGTATGTGCACTGATGGACATTACATAATACATTCAAGTTTTACATTTATTTTTTTTACCCTAAATTTGATTTACTTAGTAAGATTAATACATCATACTAGTAATCATTATATTTAATTGTTAGTTAGCCATTCTTTAATAACTTTTTTAATATTCTTCACTGTTATTGTATCTCTTATTTTTTGCGGTATTTCCTTGAGTACATGTGGGATAACAAATGCAGGGCATCTTTTCCCATAGGAATTTCTCCAAGTCGGAATTTTTAGCCATGCATTGTTGTTTCTAAGAGGTCTTAATATTTTAGTCTGATAAGTGTCATCATGATAGTTGTCTATCACAACTGAAAGCCTATAGAGGTTCTTAAAAGTTAGTAGCCTATGTTCTGAAAATATTTCCAGTGAAGATTTATCATTTAAGTTAAATAGTGCTTTAGCAGCTTTATTTGATATTTTCTGTAGACCATTTATATGACAGTTGGAAGTTGAGCCGAATATTGAACATGCATATCGCATGCGCGAAGTGATCCACGCGTCGAATAGACTCTTTTTGTACTTTTTGACCAGTAATTTCCTGACCATATAAAGTGAAGGGATACATGCTCTAATTTTACGAATAAATCCTTCGATATGGTAATAAAATTTCCAGTTATCATCAATAATAACTCCAAGGTATCTGAGATTAGAAGTTTGAGTCAGAGTTGAACAGTTGCATGGAGTTGTGAATGAACAAGTTTCGGAGTGTAAGTAAATTTTACATTTTCCCCTTATTGTATGGGATGTAGTTATATACAGAAACATTGTTTTTTTCTGCACTGAGAAAGAGTTCGTTGTCTATCAGGTATTTATTAATGTTGTCAAAGTCATTTTGAAGGTTTAGTCTCATTGTTTTGAATTTACTGTGTACCGAGAAGAGAAAAATGTCGTCTGCATATAAAGTAATACTTGATTTTTGTATTACTTGAGTAATATCATTTATGTAAATAAGAAACAAAATTGGGCCAAGCACGGATCCTTGTGGAACTCCATAAGAAATTGTTTGCCATTCGCTTAATACCGTGCCAATCTTTATGGTACTTTCCCTCCCCTTTAAGAAACTGAAAAGAATTCCCAAAAAATTCCCCCTAATGCCAATGTTAAATAATTTTTTGCCAAGAATTTCGATATCAAGTGTATCAAAGGCTTTCTTCAGGTCAATGGCAATTGCACCAACGTGCTTACTTTCGTTAAGTGCTGTGTTGATTTTGTTATTGATGTAACTTAAAGCATCAGCTGTGCCAATTTTTGGTTGAAATCCAAATTGACAAGTATTAATCAGTTTAAATTTTGAGAGGAAACTCAGAATTTTGTTTGCAAAAAATCTTTCACTTATTTTGTCAAGTACAGGGAGTAGTGCAATTGGTCGATAATTACAAAAATGTGTTTTTTCTCCCTTTTAAAAATTGGTCTGATAATTTGTTTTTTAAGTTTATAGGGCCATATCTCCGTGTCAATGATTGCAGCGATTAATGTTACCATGAATTGTGCTGTTTTTTCTTTTGATTGTACAAAATGATTAAGTTGAAATCCATCAAGGCCACAGGAATTTTTAGTTTTTAATTTAATAATGATCGATAGAATCTCGTAATAGTTTGGTTTGATAATTTGCATGGAATTATTTAACCTATTCTGAACAGGGACGCTTTGTTTATCCCCAATTTTATTTTTGTTTTCATTCTTAAACGAGCTGAGGTGACTCCGAAACGTATGAATCGTGCGCGAGGTTACAATTTCGTCTGGTAAAGAATTCTAAATCTTGACCACACGCAACGCAAAAAAGCTACATCTACAATCTAAACGTGTTATTTGTACCAATAGCTTCAAGGAATTACCTCTAGTCCGATTTAACTCCTACAGGTCAAAAAGAGGCATATCCACCCCATTACATCATGAATAATTTGGTAGTAAGAATAAGATCGATTTAAGCCTCCGTAGTTCAGGTGAGTCAAGTTTAAGGATCTGCAGCCGTCTTCCGTATGACAGGTTGTGCAAGCCAAGCAATGCTTTCATAAACCTTCGCTAGACTGCCTGTACCACATCAATGTCATGAAGCAAATTAGGGGACCAAACGGTGCTAGTGTACTCCAAATTTGGTCTGACATAGACCTTGAATGCCCAAACTTTGATTTCGTGGTCAGCAGACGAAAAGCATATATTAACCAAAGCTACGCGCGCATACGCAGATGCAGTAATTTCGTGACAGTGCAAGCTGCACTTAAGTCCATCACAAAACCAGACCCCAAAATCTTTAGTCACGCTAACCAAAGGAAGAGGGCAATTATCAAGATAATACGATGTCCCTGGATTTGAATTTCCTAGTTGCCTAATTTGACATTTGGTTGAAGAAATTGGCAATTGCCACTTGGCCGACCAACTGGAAACGTAGTAAATCTCAAGGGGCAACAATGCGCCGTCATCAGTATCAATAACAGCTTTATCAATGTTACGATCGTCTGCAAACTTTGACTTACAGACAGACGAAGGATTACAAGTTAAGTCGTTTAAGTAGACCACAAACAACAATGTACCCAAAATGGAGCCCTGTGGTATGTCGCTTATGGGATTCAATGATGATGAAAAGGAATCACCGGCCAATACATGTTGAGATCTGTTGTCAATAAATGCAGAGATCCATTTCAATAGTTTTCCTTCAAAGCCTAAATTTTAACTATTACCAGATGAACCTTTTTGAGCGTTATTACAAGTCGAAGTTTGGGAGTGCATGTTATTGCGAAGCCTGTTGGAAGTATTTCACCGATTTGGATAAAGCTACGGTTCATACCAGGATTTCGTATATGTCTAATGTTCTTCTGATGAACGAAGAGACGGTTTCGCCACTGATAGATACAAAAAAAAGAACCAACGATGATTGACAAAGAAGAAAAAAGGAACATCATTCCAATTTTTGATAAGGAGATTTCCCACCGCGTGATGCCATCGTTTCATGACGGTGCTAGCAGCCCACAAAGTCGTCTTTCATGCCACTAATACATCCAACTCTGAGAATTACACATCCTTCCAAACACCAACTAATTCTAGGTTTTACAGCGTTGACATAAGTATTTAAAGCAATGTCTAATGTAAGTGTCATTCTTTTGAGTTAGAACTGTGTTTGGACTTAGTCTCTGAATATACGAGCTGTGCAATTTTGATACAGAAGCACTTCTGTAGTCTTCATGTAGAAAAGTTCCAGAAATAAACATGTTATGAATAAACACGAAGGGTGAATGATGCAACAATTCTGTTACTTCAGTACTTTTAGCCATTAATGTGTAAAGAAGTTCCCGATCGTAATAAGTGCAGTTTTGCCTCTGATTATTAATTTTTTTCTCAAAATGATTGCAAGAAGTATTTCTTTTTCTAGCTAGTGCTTCATTATCAAATTAATAAAAAGGTAAGCAGTGACAAGCAGTTCGTTATTGTAAATCAAACGTAGAAACCTGAAGTTACTAGGATTTGAAACCACTGTCGCACAGCCACTTGGTCAGATTACTCGTCACACAGCCATTGTAGTCAGATTTTAAAAAATCTACTTTTGGTGTCCACTTACAAAATCTACTTTCAATTTTGTGTTAGTGGTATATTTGATAAGCCTGTTCAATTCTTACGACTGTTACGCAAATTCTCTTTGATAATTGGAAGCTGCAGTGTTATTAGTACAGTGGCAAAGGGTGTCTAGAGGAATTCACACCTTTCCAAAAATGTGATATTAGAGCCTGATAAGAATGAAAAACAATAAATTCCCCCAATAAATCCCCCCAATAAATCCCCCCACTCCACAACAGTAAATCCCCAAGTTTTATGCCGTGCATGACTAAATAATGCAGCAGCAGGTACTAAATTTTGACTAGCTTACACGTTAGAATAATTCTTAATCGTATCATATGCCTTATGCTCGTAAACTGCCGATGGCAAAAAATAGTGTTCTCTGCTTCCAACGTCACATTAACTGATGCCCTGCTTTAAAGCTCCTAGTGAGTATATTCCATCGAAGTGTTCATGACTGATTTTCAGCAGCCGAGATACAGATCTTGTATTGAGCTTGTACTACGATCGCATAAGTATAAGGCTGTACTAGATTACTATTGAATGTTCATGGTAAATTAGGAGTGAGAGAATCCAGACTAAATTTTTGAAAACACTGTCAATGAAACATTGAGTCCACCTGACTTACCGGTTATTTCTAATTTTAAAATCCAAGTGAACACAAGTGGTGGGTAATACAAATCTGTATCGTGGAACCAGACTTTGCTGGTACAGTGCAAAATCCTATAGAAAATAGGCTTTCTTTCTTTCACGGGTGTGTTTAATTCACATGGCACAAGACATATTGTTTCTCCACAGATAGTTTTCGTAACCTGACCATTTTCTCGACTTTTAAGTTAGTCGTGTTATTTATCAGAAACTAACCAACTCCTGAAAAGCATTTGTAAGTTTAAATTGTAATTTGTTGGCATGTGAGGAGAGTATTGATATCATCTTTGCTGTCATCATCTCAGTTGTATGACTCTTATCTCATTCTCATCTTGTTTCGCTCGAATCAAGTTGAACGCAACTTGATTTGAGAGAAAAAAGATGAGACTGTGATAAGAGGCAGACGACTGAGATGATGACAGTAAAGATGATTACAAACAAAAACGTCAAGTGTGACGTAAAAAAGGAGGATATATGATTGAATTTCACTTGTTGTAATGAACACGGATAAAAATTGATGAATTTTAATTGAAATAATAAAATGTACAATTGAGAAAATTAAAAATCATCAATTTTCATCCGTGTTCATTTTAACAAGTGAAAATTCAATCATATATCCTCCTTTTTTATGGCAAACTTGACGTTTTTTTTTAATCCGTGTACCTTTTTTTTATAGCTATGGCGTCGCAGAACAAAGCTTTATGCATGCAGTCGATTGTTTCTGGCCACTTTGAAACAATTCAACTCAGCTCTGAAAGCCTGCATCTGCGAAATAAATACGCCTTTCTGTCGTTTCTAACTGCCAATTTCGAGGCCGAAGGCCGAAAGCCTCGAAATTAACAACGTAGCTTAGTTTGGTTTAAATGTATATCGTTAACCAGAAGAAAAAGAACAACAACACCAACAAGAAGTGAACAGTTTTCAAATTTTCGTGTGGCTCCGTACGTTTACTCTTGCACGGAATTGCATAAAAGTTGGTATAAACTTGGGAAAAGTTGCTATCTACTATCTGGCAAAGTGTAGTCGAAATATATAGAATAGAAACGGAGAAATTAATAGTTTTTGTTTTGCTGGAGAGAGGACTTCAATTATATATATACACGGATATCGCCGTGTATGTTATCAATACTCTCCTCATTTCTCGACAATTTATTCAGAACTGATAATGGCTATGGCCACTCAGTATTACCAGGCGTAACAAGACCAATGGCTTCATGGGTTATTTAATAGATACTAGATTAGACGACTAGCATTATACTGAACAGGCATACAAGGTTGAGTAATTGCCAAAACAGTCTCCATAAGTTAGTATAAATCTTTATTTAACCAAAGCGTGGTGATCAGTAAACCAAAGTAAAGGTGATCAACGCTCGTTAATGTAACGTAGTAAAGTCAAATTAAACTGTTTCAGGACATTTTCAAGAAGTATTCTTAAAAGAGCATAAGAAACACTCATTTAGGTACCTACAAATAATTTTGAACCATGATCATTGCATTTTACTGATTTCTTAAATTATTTACCATTATAGCTTCCTGCAACTGTTGTATTTACGTTGCTAATGGCCGTGTTCCCATTTTGGATGTGTGGTAGGTATTTCCTTTTCTTAAATAGACTAATTGTAAATTTTGTATGTGAAGTCTATTTGGTCATTAGGTTTTTCATATTGTTCAACAAATTAGGCTTATATTTAGTGCATAATGTGTGTTATCGAGTGTTTGCTAATTAAAGGCCCTACAAAGGCCGAATGATCCGAGAAACCGCAAGTAAAACTCCTGGCGCCATCTATCTGTCATATGCTGCACTAGCAATTCTGTCTTTATTATGTCTGCATAGGGTGTAACTGAAAGGTTTGACCAAACTTTCAGGGTGTCGTTCATAATTTAAAAAGTATAAAAAGTCCTGTAAACATGGGTCCATAAATGCACCCGTTTTTAGTTACAGACCCCCAAAATTGGGGTAAAAACGAGAAATCTTTCAATTTTCCACCTAATCCTTCCAAATCAATACATAGTTAGTACTTCATTCATTCAATTTCAGTGCTTTAAGTTCATGTTATTATGAGATCTCAAAATGTTACGGATGGGCAGTATGGACCAGGGGACTCAACGGGAGGCAAGAAGTGAGGGAGAAACCTTTTAGGTCTTTACTAAATCAAACATTACATCACCAATTACTACAGGTAACTTAAAGGTTAAACCTACCTTAATAATGGATCCAAGTACTCATCAATAAAGGATGAAAGGCCTGGAAAGCCTTCCTTTTCGAGTTACATAACTCCTGTAAGCATTTCTGTCTGGCATTCATGCAAAGAAGATGTTGTGGCCAGAAATGACTACGAAAACTATGACTTTTGGGTACCCAGCAACAGCATTACCGGCCTTGCAGCCTAGTGTACAGTAGCGCATCTTTTCTCAGCATCTCGTTGAGCTTCGTTTATTGGCCGCATTTCAGATAACGAATGTGGTTTATGCATGAAGGTGCTCCACCACATTTTAGCTTCCTAGAACAACAATTCCTAAATTGTGCCTACCCAGCTCAATAGGTTGATCAAGGTGGACTGCATGCATGGCCCCCCTCGTCGCCAGGTCTGGATCCACTTGACTTCCACTTGTGGGGACACCTAAAGTCAATTGTGTATTCAGTTCCAGTCAACAACGAGGAAGCCCTTCAGTGGTGGTTTGTCGAATGTTGCCATACGATCTGAAATACACCTGGTGTGTTTGAATCCATTTGGTAGTCGATTGCCAGACATACCCATGCCTGTGTTGTATTGCATGGTGGACAGACACGTCGAGCACCTTTGTAGTCACAAAAGGCAAACACTCACAAATAACTCTATTATAAAATGAAGACGACACCAAATTGGAATTTCTGGTACCTTGCGTGGTGACTCAACGTTTGTTTCAGTAAAGCTACTAAATAAGTCCCCCAAACCACCTCACCAAACCTACCTCCATACGGCCTCATCCACAAAGCTGAGGGATATCAAATTAGCACTTACATTATGAACTAATGAAATGACATGAAGGATATGGCAATTGTAGTGGTTTGTAAAGATTAGGTGGGAAAGTATGGGGACATTTCAACATTTAACCCCTAACTTTAGTGGGCTGTAACTAAAGCTGGGCGTATTACTGGACCATGTCCATAGGACATTTTAGTTTTATTTTGCTCATGGACTGCATTCGGAAAGTTTGGCCAGACCATTCAGTTAAACCCTGTATAGGAGGTTCGTACTCTAAATTTAAAGCCAACCCATAGCCAACCTATAATTACGCGTATACGTAAAAAGTACCATTCATAGGCTAAGAAAATATTTTAACGTCACGCTAACACATCCCAATGCTAATAGTGTAGTCGATATAGTTAGTCTGAAAACCCACACACGTCACCGTAGGGTAATTTTGATAACCTATACTTTTTTGATAACCTAACACTTTTATGGGGTCTATACAAAGCTCCAAATCCACCACGTGACATAATGACCGACTTTTCATAACTACACAACACAAACCAGCATAAAAAGGAATATTTGCGACAGGCGACATTTTCCATGGTATCATTATGGGAAAAAAATGTCGCAAGCTAAGCCTAACCCGGTAACCTTTTGTCCCGACGGTACGAAACCTAGGCTACTGACACTTTGAAATGCACCTAAAAACTTGTGCGACTCAAGCGAAAGGCGCATTTTGTACTCAATCTTATTTAAACTATTAAAGTAGAGAAAAATACGGTTTTACCTTAAATTAAAAATTCGGTGACTGGGACTGGATAACGGGACATCCCTCCCTTACTGCGACATCCGTGGACAGAAAGTTTCTGCCCGGAAGTTACTGTTCAGAAATTTACATATCAGTCGTATGTAAACATTATAAAATTCATTGTAAACAAATAAAATTACAAATAAAAATTTTTGAAACCTCAAATACGTCGATACGTTAGCTTGACGTCACACCTCAGCAGCATTAAAACGCATATACGTGAAAATAGGTGGTAAACCAGAAATAATTGATCGTTTGCTCGAAACGGGACAGTCCAAACGTTTCGGGGGTGTTGAAATCACACTCGTGCTAGCGCGCTTGTGAGATTTCGCCCCCCTTCAATGTTTGGACTGCCCTTTTCTTGCAAACGATCAATTATTTCAGGTTAACCACCTCTTAATGCGTATTTCAATAAAGAAAAATTGCATCTTTGTCCTCGTTCGTGGAGAGTGGCAAGAAGGTGAGCTTTGGAATTTATTGTATGTATCATATTTATTTTATTTATTATTTCATGTATTTGTGTATTGCTGCTCTTACAAGTTCCACATGAACTTCTGGCTTGTCTTATGCAGTAAATTATCATACGTAATATCCCAAGAGCTAAGGAAAGTATCGATAATTTTTCGATAAAAGTGTTTTGGCCCCTATAAACTCACGAGTGCTATTTAGGCAGACATTAATTTCACGAGTGCGAAGCACGAGGGAAATTATTTGCCAATAAATAGCACGAGTGAGTTTAATAGGTCAAAACACGAGTGTTGAAAAAAATTTGATAATTTCCAATAGCGCGCGGGGTATTTAGTCAAAGAATTTCTCGTAATTTTTCATTATTTAGCACTCTAAATTACGTATGCAGAATTTTTTAAAAAATATAAAAGTCGCTGCTGCCCTCCAATTATTGGCGCAGCTATTTGCACCACGGCCGCCAGGAATAAAATTGATATTTTCCGCCGCTGAAGCATTTCTCATTGGCGCACACCTCCAAAGATTTTTACTTTAAACTATTGCGTAATAATAAATTAGTAAATGTAGTACACATTTTGATTTTGTCTAAAATGCAAGAGTAATTGAAAAAAATAAATAAATACGTACTGTAGTGGAGCGTAATAAATTTCAAAACGGTGCTGAGAATTTGTTGCTAGGTTACGTTAACGTTAGGCCTAACGACTCAGTCTGGCTAGTTCGGCTAACGAGCTTCGCCACCAGATTCTACGTGTGGCTGCAGGCGTTGCTAGGTTACGAAAACGAACGACACAGTACGTATTTCGAGAGAAGGGCCTTCTGGATTGTTTTTGGTAGGAAAATACATACTTTTATTTGAAATGAATTCAACAAACATATCGTAACATGTCAATTGCGTAACGTTTGAAGCGAGTGACTACCGAAAGCGTATCAACTTCAGAAAGCGCTCGCCATGTTTTGCACGGTTTTGTATTACACTGCGCCGACCAATGAAAGCTACAGGATATTTCTTTACTGATTTAGTTTTAAATTTAGGCAATGAACATCGACTTACAGTAATAACACCGCAGTAGCTTTCGAAAGCTATTGAAGTGTTATCACTGTAAGTCGGTTGTGATTGGGCGAATTTAGTACATGATCAAGTAAGCAAATTTCTGTCAGGGAAATTCTCATTATAATTATCGTATTTTTATTAGTAATCAAGTTTTTCCTTTTTTTTCTACAGGTGTTAACTGGTCCAGTTTATTACTTGAAAGCGGAGTTTTTCTACTAATCGCTAGTTGCTGCGCATCGAGTGGTAAGAACAAACTTGAATTTGTTTTTTTTGTAAAAGTATATAGTGCACCTCCATTATTTCTTTTAATACATTAAAAATAACTTCGTAATTTTTTGGGGGAAATTAGTTGGTATCTTTAGTGCACTAAAGTAATGAAAATGGTTCATTTCTGGGGCTGATAATTAGGACAATATTGTGCCACAGTGAATTTTGAAAAGGGAGTTATGATGCTTCGTGCTCATGTCCATTATGGCATGCGAAAGATCCTAAGAATTTCCGTATGGAATTACCTGAGCAGATTGTGTCCCATGCCATCTGGTTGCTACGGTGTTTGCTGGGAGTGCATCAAAGTCTAAATTAGATAGGTCTGACTGAGAATATGAGAGAAGCCCCTATTTAAACAATCACCAAGCTCTTAAACCTATTTTAAGCTTGTATGCTGACCTCTCTCCACACAGAGACATATGTTGCATTGTAATGTAAACACCAGAACTCAGTTAAGAGCCATGTGTACCCTAACTAGTTGATTATTGTTACTTGGAAATATACAATAGGCTTTGTTGCATCTCATGACCTATTAGCAACAAAAGAAAAATATTTATTGGAACAAAAAAATATTAAAGTATGACAGCTGATATCCTATCCTAAAGTCATAGGTAATCAATGGCTTCAAACACATTAACAGTGGTGATAGTGCGCAATTGTATGAGAATACGTTTCGACCTTGTTTACGTTAACATTTTGTTTACATCATATTGTCATTGTCGATCGTTGTTGTTGCAGGTTACTTTGTTGCCAGCATATCTTCATCCTTTGCAGAATGCATGGTACTGGTACCTTTGGTACTCAGTCCACTTTATTTGTGCAGTGGGATGTTCATGCATATAAGGTAAAGATACTACTACCTAAAATTTAGCTTAATTGTATTGTTCTTGGGCGTAGTCTCTTAAGTTTAGAATCTGTTTAACTTCTTCTTTGCATTGTAATTTTCATTGGCTCATATGCTTAGCAGAAACTATGTAACTATGTTAACTCCGCGCTGTTTCTTAGAAACAGGTTAAAATGTGTGTTGAATTTTTCAAAACTCTTAGGCATTTGCCAAGATGATAAAATGCATAAGTTACACTTATATTTGGGAATGGAACGTCTCAGACCCCAATATTACACTAAAACGGCAATAGAGGGGTACGACACCTGCAGGGTTCTGAGCAGAAGTAGTGAGCATACCAGCATTTTTGTACTTTGCTGTATTTCAGTTTATGGAAGTAGAAACAGCAATAAGCCACTGTAGGTAGTGCGTATACATCATGCAAACCATAAATGAAAAATATGAAACTGCATCACAGATATATTTAAATGGATTAAACGAACGTGTTCAATAAACAGAAGACAAAGCATTAAGAGCATGAACCACTCTTTCAGTGCAAATACTAGCAACAAAGGTTAGTGTGAGGGACAATACCACAGATACAGAAAGGCCGACCAAAAGTAAGTAAGTTCTCAAAAAAATAGGGAAAGTTTTAAAATGTGAATTACATAGCTGTTTAACTATAGGAAGGTATGCAAATGTTCTGAAAATGAACTCATTATGTCTTAATCATGCGCTGATTGGAAGACATTGTCATTCTCTGCAGATTTGTTCTTATTTTATGGGCAAATTAGAAGAGAACGTCAGCCTACAGAAATTCGTACATGTTTCTCATGTACAAACTGGAAGACAGTACCATCCTGTACAGAATTGTTCATGTCTTACTCATGCTTACACTGGAAGAAAGTATCACCTGGACAGAACTGTTTATGTTTTACCTAGGTGAATAGGAAGATAATACCCGCCTACACAACACTTTTTTTTTAACTTATACACAAACTAGCAAACAGTATCAGCTTACATAGAATAGTTCATGTCTTAATCAAGGCACACTGAAGACAGTATAAGCCGACACTGAAATTTTTTTGTCTCCTTCATGGGCGAACTGGAAGATAGTACCAGCCTACCGGAACTGGTTATGTTTTACTCAAGAACGAACTTGAAGACAGTCTCAAACTACACAGAATGGTTCACGTCTATCTCATGGGCCAATCAGTATGCAGTATCAGCCTACAAAGAACTGTTTTGTCTTACTCATGAACGATCTGGAATACAGTATAAGCTTGCTCAAAATTGGTTATGTGTTACTAAGGTGAAAACTGGAAGGAATTATCAGCCAGCACAGAAATGTTTCTGATTTACCCTTGTGCAAACTGTAACAGTGTCAGTCTACACAGAATTGTTTTTGTCATAAGGGTAAACTGGACGACAGTATCAGCTTGCTCAAAACTGTTTATGTGTTACTCATGTGCAAACTGGAAGATAATATCAACCCACACATAACTATTTTTATTTACTCATGTGCCACCTGGAAGACTGCATCACAAAACAGTTTGTCTTAACCAGGGTCACACTAGAAGAAAGTATCAGACTACATAGAATTGTTTTGTCTTATTAATGGGCGAACTGGAAGAAATGTCCACAGAAATGTCCATGTTTTAGTCGTGGGGTGAGCTGGAAGACGGTATCTGTCTACACAGAACTGTGTATTTTATTCAGGAGAAAACAAGTAGACAGCTTCGGCCAACATAAAACTGTCCATGTCTTATTCAGTTTGAAACACCGAACACAGTATCAGCCTACACAGAACTTCATGGCTTACTTATAGGCAAACTGAAACACAGTATCAGCCTACAAAGAAATGTTTTTGTCTTAATCATGAGCAAACTGAATGGCAGTATCAGCTCATGCAAAACTGATTGTTTTGCTTAGGCGAATACTGGAAGATAGAGTCATCGTTTGCAGAAATGCGTTTGCCTTATGAGTAAATTGGAACACAGTATTAACCTACACAGAACTGTTTATGTCTAAGTTACTATCACATTACACAGATTTGTTCATGCCTTACGCATGGGCAAAATAGAAGACCATTTCAGCCTTAACAGAATTTTTCATGGGTTACTCATGGGGAAGTAGAGGACAGTATCAGCATACACAGAATTGTTCATGTCTGACACATGGGCACACTGGAAAGAAATATCAGCAAAACAGAACAGCTTTACTCAGTTGAAACAGGAAGGCAGTATCAGCCTACATAGCCTTTCTCTTGGACAAACTGGAACATAGTATCGGCCTACACAGAACTGTTTTTGTTTTACGCCTGTGTATCAGCGTAAGCCAGTATCAGCATCAGCATACAGTATCAGCATACAAATAAAGAACTGTTCATTTCTTACTCATGTGCTAACTGGAACACAGTATCAGCCTACAAAGAAATGTTTTTTGTCTTATAGGTGTTCGATCTGAAAAACAGCATTAGCCTACGTGTAACTGTTTACGTTTTACTCAGGTGAAAACTGACAGTCAGTATCAGCCTGCACAAAATTGTTTATTTCTTACACAAGTACAAACTGGACGACAGTGTCAGCCTAAACAGAGTTGTTCAAGTCTTACTTATGGATGCACTGGAAAACATTACCAACCTACACAGAAATGTTTTTTTTTCTGAATTACTCATGGGCGAACACAGAAATGTTTATGTTTTACTCAGGTGCAAACTGGAAGAAAGTATCAGCCTACAGATAATCGTTAAATCCTACTCATGGGTAAACTGAAAGAACGTTTCAATGTTTACAAAATTGTTTTTGTTTTGATCATTATTGGTAAACTGGACGACTATGTCAGCCGACAAAGAATTTTTTTTTCTAAAAAAATGTGTCGCCTAAACTCTTGCATATGACTAATACCGACAGTGATGAGTCATCGTACTTTAATTCTTTAGTACATGAAAATATAATGTTTGTAACATATGTGCTAACCATTGCCGTCATTTGTCTCTTGGCCGCCTTCTAACGTTCATGTCCATTAATCGTAAATGTAAACATTCACCGTAACAGTGTGGCTTCAATACATTTCTTTGCAAAAACAACTGTCGTCTATTGTTCTGAAAATTTCTCTTGACTTTAACGTTATCGTCACATTGTCATAAGCTTGAATACCGTTGTAACAAACCACAAAATCTGCCAAAAAAGAATGGTTAGTTTTACTGGTAATGATATTAAAAAAAAAGTATTTTTCGATCCATTAAGATGAGAACAGGGTCTTATTGTTGAGTAAAATCTAGAGGCTGAAACAGACATTAGAAGCAGTGTAATCTGTAAAGTAGATCTACTAAAAAGTGTTACTTTCAGGTGGACATAAAGCGTATGAATAAGCAATGTTGGAGAGTATAAGGCTTTAACCCAGTGAATGATGAAACAGTGACTCACTCGATGAATCTTTATATTACTAAAAAAAAGCATCCAATTTATAAGGAATTTTCCATAAGATTAATTTTCAGGACATGATAGCAGGTTCGAATTTACACAACAATCGAATTATTAATTTTGATAAACCTACAGTCAAACACAACTATAGAAACAAAATAGCAATAAAGGTACAGCACGGTAGATAGCATGAGGATGTAACAAAGGTAAGTAGGAACAAGGTATACCAAACTTTGATTCAGTACGCTTTGTTTAACGAATCATGTGATTACCTTGTACGATTTTTAAGACAAAATAGTCACATGATTCGTTAAACTTATCACCCAATTTCACGATCTCAGTCCACTTTTAACAATTGAACACGAAGGGATTGCAACAATGGTTTAGGACTGAGATGTAAAAGAAGGAGTGATGTCGGAAAGATCACGCCTGCTTATGAGGGGGGGGGGGGGATTGAGGCTTAATGGCGTGTGGAGGCCTGCTTATGATTTAAAGAACTTCACGTTTGCTCCAGATGTTAAAAAGGACGTTTCAGCCTTGATCAAAATTAAGCACTGCACCGTGAAAATGGTTTCTTTTTATTTATCTATTTTTTTCGTGTTATACAAAAACATTATGACATTTTGCAATAAATGTGATTTGTGAGTTAAAATTACAAAACGGTGTTACAAGCTGTGATTAAAATTTGGAAATATATCCGTGAAAAGCATTAAAAATATGATTGTCATTAAAAATATGTTTCATTATATTTAATTAATCTTTATGCTGTATACTGTCGTTCCATTAAATCATAAAGTGTTATCCGTGTCCATTTTAGGTTCCGTGTACACATTCGGTTCTGGTAGACATTATCATGATGCATGCGTGTGTGCTTGTCCTGCAGATGAAATGAATTTACAGTACTAAAAAGTAAATATGCATAAGCAAGGAATAACCTATTTCTAGTTTTCCCCCGTTTCCTTCGTCAATCTGGTCAGTGATAACGTTTGTTGGTGGATAGCTCTCAACCTACCCGACTACCGTTGTCCGTTGCTACGCCCTTCCTCTTCCCACCCACTCCGTAAAAATCGTGACAAAGCCTAATGCTAGCCATTCTGACACAACCGTCTGTCACGTTTTGCATTATTTTTAATTTTTTTTAATTACGGAGCTTTTCAATTTGAAAAAGTTATTACACATTGCATATACGTTTATTTATCACTAATCGAGCCCATTTGGTTTTCTGTCCAATAATTACACGTTTATTGTCTTACCGCATCACTGTTCAAGATTCGAAAGCATCATCATCACACAATGACGAATAGGCCTAACTCAATTAGCCAACAGAGATTCTCTACTTTTATTTCTGGACTATTTCTCTACTATTTATTTATTTTATTGCTACTCAATTCCGAAGCACATTATCATTCTTGGCGTGGAAATTCAATGTCAATTAGCCCCTTCAAACAACTTCTCTTAAAATTTGTTTAAAGAGACGTTGTCTGGAATGGCTATTCGTCATTGAGTTTCCGGGGTATGAACATAGATGGGGCACTTCAGAAGCGAGTTACAATCCATAAACACGAGCACAGATCCCTTCACCAAACAAAGAATAACAATGCTGTCAAGAATGATAACTTTGTCACATTGTCGACCTTTCTGAACAAGAGATCGTCAGAACGATTCATTCTTTGTTTTGTGCGTGCTATACCATTGTTGTTGGTCTGAGATCGTGAAATCTAGTGATAAATAGGTTATCAGCTACTTTCCTCGGAGAGATACAACAATGGCTCGGCGCTGCGGGCCTCAACAGTGTTATATCTAATTCTACAGAAAGTGGCTGATAACCTACACAAAGCATACTGAATCAGTATTTGCTCGTTCCTACCGAACTTTATAATATCTTGCTGACACCTACGTTGCTGTACCTTGGTTAGTTTCGGTATATTTCATTGCATGTGTCATTTCTTGGCACTATTTTCACTTCTAAACACTAAGTGAAAAATGTATAAATCATCATCATCATTCATATTACTGTCTGATAAGTGGACTAGTGTATCAATGGGCGTTATGGTGAGGTTATGCGTTATGTGTTATGCGTTTCTTGAACCATTTTGATACCTGAAAGCTTTCATACAAAAGGAACAATGGTTTAAGAATTCCCTATGTCTTGGAAGAGTTCTAGAGTGCCTCCCCTTCACATCTCTTCAACACAGCATTTAAACAAAATAAATTTAAATTGAGAATATATTTGGCATACGAATGCATCTGGTAACCCACCCATTTGACCTATTTGACCTAACTATCGTTTTCTTTGTCTTCTAGTTCTCTTCCCACTTTCATAAGTTGGATGAAGTATTTATCTTGGTTCAAATATGCCAATGAAGTTCTAAGCAGCAACTACTGGGAAGGTGTCACCCACATTGGTAAACCAAATTGCCCTAATTCGGTTTTGGCTTTTTCATAAGCACGGAATAGAACGCAATACGTAACGAGCGTGACTGTCAGCTTAATAAAAAAAAGTTGTATGATTTTAAGTGAAACTCGTTACGACCTCAACAACACTTGGATTAGAATAAGGCTGAGCAGTAGTGAGTTTCTCGAACAGTAATGATTTTTTGCTGAGGGCTAATTTCAAATTGACGTTTGGGTTTAATTTGTAACAATTAGTTTACTGTAATAAATTTACGCGAAACGTAAATTTGAAATTAGCCCTCAGCAAAATTCATACCGTGGACACAAAGTAGTACAGTAAGCCCCATATGTTATTTATAGTGTATAGTTTTCCTGATGACATTTTTCCAATTTACCTGTAAATTATTTTCAGTGATTATGTCAATAAAAAATTAATAAGTTCGGCAGTCACCTGTCCGCTCCAAAACACTATATTATTATGATATTATATACTACTTGTTTGGAAATATTAAATTGGTTTAGCAAGAAAAAATGGCAGAACTTGTGAATTTTGTATTGACTTCCATCTTCACTGCTGTTGTTCGTAGAGGTTTGTGTTTGTATAATTAAACCTACAATTGAACATGTTCTATTGACAAGTTTATGTAACCACCAGCTAATATTACCACTTCTTTATAAAAAGAAAACATGATGAAACCAACACTAAATCGTGTTACCTTCTATTAGATTGCAACATTAACAACATCACTTGTCCAAGGGATGGACTCGTTGTCTTACAAACAATGGAGATGAATCAGGTACGAAAATTCCAAAATACTGTCTTTATTGTATTAGGAAATGGATGGCTTCATGTATTGTCGGCGAGTTGTTTGTCAAGTTTTGTAGTATTGGCAAATTCAACACGAAATATTAAATTGGATTGAAATTTAAAACACATTGCTTCATTGCTTGAAGGGCACAAAAATATTGTAGAGCACAGATTTAACATGAATTTGGCCATTATATTAAATCGGTCAATTATATTAAATCAATCCATTATATTGTATCGAACTGTTTATATGCGACAACACATACAAGTTGTTTCAGTCACAATATAAAACATTCCCATGATTTCGTCTGGCATTTTGAGGAACCCTTGTTATGATCTTAATGATAACTATCGACATCTTGAAATATTATATACTGTCACATTCTCTCAAACTCTTTGTTTGCTACGCATGGACCACCCATGCATGGAGCACCCATGCGTAGCAAACAAAGAGTTTGATAGAATGTGACAGTATATGATGCTTCATGATGTCGATAGTTATCATTAAGATCATAAGAGAGATTCCTCAAAATGCCAGGCAAAATCATTTGCAGAGCAGCCAACGAAAAATGTTGTAGGATCCAGCATTGCTAATATCATGACGCTTACAAAATAACTACGATTATTGTAGGTTTAAAGGATAGCGGACCTTCAAATAGATTATATACAATTTTCACACTTATCAAAAAACAATTCAGTATTTCCCTTACTAGTTCTACAGCTACTCAATATTTGCCTTACTAGTTCCACAGCTACTACTATTAGGTTGGAAAATACAGTATGATTAATGTGCAACGATGTAAAACTAACCAAAAATTTAAAGAACAAGAAAAAATTAATATGCAGTAGTTAGGATCTAAAGAAATGATGACGAAATCTATGTAAAATATACGTGAGAATTTTAAATTGCAAAATCCAAGTATATATCAGAAGTTATATACATAGATTACTTTTAAAAATGGCTAAAAGGAGAAAACTGACAACCGTGTGGTATTTGTATTGCTTAGTAGAGTAAGTATTACAAGTCAATTTATCAATTAGTGATTGCACTGCTATTTGAGTGTGTGCTAGCTGTTGGAATTTAAATTTATTAAACACACTATCGAAACAGCAGTTGGGGCAACCACGTACAAAGCAATGAATTTGCAATTGTAAAAAATACCTTAAGCATTAGCAAAAGAATTAAATTAAATGACAAGCCAAGTCATAGCAAGGAATGATAAAAAGCAAAGATTCATATAAAAGTACAAACAAGCAGTTTTGGTTGCGTACAAGCAAATGTTAAAAAAAAATGTACTTTGACTAAATTCAATGTGTATAGCAGTATTTACGCCGTCAATTTTTCTGGCTTTCGACTGTGCATAAGAACGAGTCGTAGTCTGGGCTTGGTATATTTACTGGATTGTGCATAGTGTGATACAAGTAGTATTTTAAGGTTTGGTATCTTTTAGGCCCAAATTATTATTAGGCCAATCAAATGATCACCTTAATAGAAAATGCCACCCTCATCCCCATTACACTATTTTGCGTGACTACATAATCGTGGGTTCAGCAAGGAGGAGACAAACTCATGTTCAGTCGTATACGTATATGCCAGCGTCCGCCCGATGGCAGTGTTGCCTTATATTGGTTTGCATATGGAACCATGCACCCCCAGGCAAGCGTGCATACAAGATAGCATATTACAATATGCCCTAGTGGTGAACAAGTATAATATTGTGAGGTGTGCATCCGTAAAGGATAGCACACCACAGACACGCCATACTGAAGCATATATTGTTATTCACAGGTTTATAATTTTTTCACCAACAAAATTTACACTTGAGCAATAAATGAGATTTCAACTTTTTGGACTTTATTTATTCTCTTACAACAGTAACAAGATTGCCCTACAGTATACGTCTTCATTAAACTAGGACACAGGTTTTGGACCAGTCACAGGCAGAGAAAATTGCAATTTATTGTTAATTACAGTTTATTTTATTTTACAACTTACTATATTTGTCAGTTGTTCTTAAAACTCAGCTGAGGTGCCAACTCGGCACATACTAAGATTAACTATCTTACACTTTGATGTCTGTTGTGGAGGCTGCCTTGGCACCTATATGCCACAAGTTTTAATCCTGAATAATGCAGGATTGAAACTGAGAGCATTTTATTTTTTAAACTTAAGGCACAAGTAAAAATAAATAATAACCACAAGAATTAAGTTTGATTCTTAATCTAATAATGGCTGCATAAATCCTCCCCCTTATTTAAGCATTACTCACAACATGACACATGCATTGCCGCTGCTGAGGGATTTAGGCATCTGTTAAAGTTTTATAAATGTTACCTCATCAAATAACAGTGAGGACATTATTTAAGAGGGGGGGGATTGAGGCTTAATGGCGCTTCGACAGCTTGGTCATTATTTAAGAGTATCCTTGTCAATTACTTTGAGCAAAAGGTGTTCAAAACTAGAAATTTACAGAGCTAAATCATAGCGAAATAAATTTGTAAAGTAAATTTGTGAAGAAAATTACAATAACTTAATTACAGAGGTAATTGGTGAGAGAAGTTAAATTTTGTGATTTCCTGGACAGTTATTGTTAAATTTACAGGTACAATTTCTAATTTATAAGTGAATTATAAGCAATTTAAAAGGGATTAAAATTGCAATTGATGTGCGATTTCAAGTGATTATTGAAACAACTGCGATTTTGCTAGTAAGGTACTTTTAAAATTAACTGTTTAAACTAAGTAATTAAAAGAATTAGTTTAAGTGGGCAATTGAATTCATTAGAGGTTTTTTGATTAACTAATTAATATTTTGAATTTATGAGTAGTAGTGAAGACGAAAATATAGTAAATAAAGAAAGAAATCACAAGGTAAAGGGTAAACGAAGCAAGCAGTCTGCATTAAAAACTGGCCTTGTGAGGATACACAATACACTAGTCTGAGAAAGAAAGAAAATACAACTGCCCCGACTGGGACTCGAACCCAGGACCTCCCATTAACTAGCCGGGTGCTCTAACCACTGCGCTACCGGGGCGGCCACCCCGGTAGCGCAGTGGTCTGAGAAAGAAAGAAAAGACAATGCAGACTACTTGCTTCGTTTACGAAAATATACAAAAATTGTCGTTCTATGTATGATGGAAAGGTTAGCAAAAGCATTGGTAAATTGTTCAGTGTACAATGCATCTGTTGATAGATCAAACTGAAGAAGGGTCGAATTCTGCTTTTCAGTATTTTAGAATTATTACAGCAAGTGAAAATAAAGTGAAAATACTGAATAAATCCAGCGATTTACCATGTGTATCTTGTATTAAAGCATTTTATTGCAGTATGATGCAAAAAGAATATTCACATTTCTGTGAATTACCATATATTGCTTGCCATTTTACTGAGTTTGTATGGTTGAATTGTTAAAAATATCATTGCTGCCAAACCGACTAACATTGTTATGTTTTTTTATGTGAACTCTGTTACAGAACAACATAAATTACGATCTTTGGATGCTTGCTGCAATAATAATTGGATTTAGAATAGTAACCCTTTTCATACTGTCCATCCGAGCATGGGGGAAGAATTAAAGAAAAACATGCAAACATCTTATGCATTTATTATATAATAGTTAGAATTTATTCATATTAGTTCGATAATGAGAATCAGAAATCAATCATAAAAAGTTAATTAGTGAACTATCATTGCATGTGTTGCTCTATGAAAGCATTCAATAAACAAATATGAACAAACAGTTGTTGGTTTTGACTTTAAAACTGTTATTTCCTCTTAGTAAATTGTAAACTTTGCACTGTCAGGTTATAAAATGCAATATTGGTTGATAAAAACACTTCCAGCTTTCACGTCCAATTTGCTAAAAAAAATGGCACACTTCCTTTCATTTGGAGAAATATTAAATTTATCTTCATTTTCAAAGATAAAAATTAAAAAAAAGAGTATAACACTACATACTAATGAATGAACACCGATATCAAAGTAATATTATGACAACAGTAGGTTGATAAAAACAATTACAGGACTTCGCATTCAAATGATAAACTAAAAAAGGTACGTTACGTTTTGAAGAATATTGTAAATGGGCCTTCATTTTCAAAGTTGAGAACTGCAGAAGCACAGAGTCCAATGCTGCGTGAATTTAATGAACAGTTCCTGCAGTGATGTGCTCTATTTTTGAACTTTTAACATTGGAAAATGAAGAAAACTTTGGTGTTTTTTTTTTTGGCTGTTTGAAAGAGTAGTGTTTAAGTGTTTAATCAAACTATTACACTATGTCTGTCACAGTACAGCATTGACTGTGTTGATTTGTAGGCATTACAATGTGACAACTCCTAATGTATTTCTTAGGGGATGATAATTCAATTTAAAAGCTTATTCACACGGTTGAGTTTCGGCATTGACGTAGGACATGCAAATTATATTAGCGTAAACGAATTTCGTATTCATCCCCATAATATCGACAGATTTTTGTCTTTGTTGTGATTTAGTATAATTACCCTGCGGGAATCCCAACACATATCTTAAACTCCAGTCACATGAAAACGAATCTCTCTAACTCGGATTACTGATAATCAAGTTCTTTTTTAAAGTGTTATTATGATTCCGTTCTATTAGAACGACATCTTTTCCACGCCCATTTCATTTTAAGGCAACTTGAATAAAATAATTCAAATTCGAAATTTCGTAAGTGCCGGGAATGAATTTTAATTTAGTCCACCTGGGGGGGGGGGGGGGGCCCCACATTCACAGTGTATGAAATTTCGTTATTATCCCCAAGCACATTGAACATGCTATAATAGGTGTCCAAATATATTAGGATAAATTCATACTCCTTCCTGGTATGTAGTTATCCTACTGGTGATTTTAGGTTACATCTCAGCTCTGCCCCCAACCCAGTTACAATGATTGAACTGGGCTCCATATTTCTCTTTATATACTCGAAAAAAATGTTAACCAAACGCCATAATTATCTGACTTACATAAGCCTATATCGAAATAAATTTCACAGGGTCAAAATCAATAAACCTTGTAACAAATTTAATGAAAGTATGATATGCACGTGCACATATCTCCTAGCGGAATATAAAGCTAATGGAAAAACATTCGCCGCACAAGTTTGAGTAAACCCAAACCGAAAATTCGAGCAAGACCGAGTGGAACTATAAAGTTAGTAAAAACTACATTACACTTAGCACTAATCTCGAGTAAACCCGGACAGATAATTCAAGTGGTGCCTCCTCGAGTAAACCATCCTACAATCATCCTCATTTATCTCGACAACACTCGAGTAAACCTTCTACCCTACCCCTTGATGTCACTTCCGGTTGACTCAAGAAAACCTTGGGCAAAATTTACCGGAAAGGAGGGGGTAGGTTTACTGTAGAAGAAAACCTCACATTACCTCAGGAAACCTCGACGTCACACAAGAAAATCTCCTATGACATCACACAAAAACACTTCACGTACTCAAGAAAACCTCACGAGTCAAGACGTTATTTCAAATGCAAGATTAATTTGTGAGCAGACGGAAAAGGGTATTAGAAGGTGCCCCCTGACAACGCAAGTCTCACACTGACCTGGGAATGCATACAAATTTTAATTTTCAGGGCCAACATTTTGTTCCTTGTTCACAATGAAATGATGACACATAAAAGGTTAAAACCGTCCAGAAATAGGTTTAGACCCAGTTGCTTCAGGTTGCTTCGGTAAACCTCGACGTTGTGGTATTGTCATCGAGGCATCACAATGTAGCCATTTTAGTTCCCATCTGTTCACAGCTTACAATAACATACTGCCATAATCTAGGAGTCTCTTTTGTAACATCATGCACCATAGTAATTGTGTGTCACATGACATGTAAGAAGTTATAAGAAGCTATGTTCCTTTGAATAAATGTCCATTATTGTGTTAACCTACAGCAGTGTTAGTTCTTAGCATGGCCGTAGAAAGCTGTACGGCTGGTGCGGCATTTGCCGTACCACTTTTCGGCACACAAGTTTTAAAATACCATACATCCAAACACACAATGCAACGCGTCTGCTGCCGTCAGGCATTTGAAGCGGACCTATAACACGCGCGTGGCTTTCCTGCCGAGCTTTGATGAGCAGCATCTTTCCCACTAGCATAAACCATGTAGCTTATATACTATCACGTAGTACAAGTCCATGCATAATAGAGCTCAACTTCTATTTTCTCCCCATCCTACGTAGGACAATGAGCTTGACCAAGAAAAGAGGGTTTTTGGGATAAGGAAGTAAAAGAAACGCTAAAGTAAGTGTCAGCAAGTGGTCAACACCAAACTTTGGAAAAAGCCCAACACAGCAGCCAACCGATTAAAACTTTCTCAAAAGTAAGTTTTGTAAGTCACTAATAACGGAATAGGAAACATCGCTTACATACATGGGGGAGGGGAGACGAATTACTTATTACATGCCACATACATAAGGGTAAAGTTCTAAAATGAACTGAAGTAAATAAAAAATAAATCACAAGATAAAGGGCTGCAAACAGGCTGCATCAATGACTGGTTTAGTTAGGATACAAGATACACTAATCTGAGAAAGAAAGAAAAGCCTACTACCCCGACTGTGACTCGAACACAGGAATTTCCACCGACCTCACGTAATTTGGATACACTAACTGCCTATATAAACACAAAAATTTGCCCTCTTCCGATCAAAATCTAACACCTAATATCACCAGGTATCTTTCTGACCGAGATTGGAGGGGGGGGAGGGGGGAAGCACCAGCTAAAAAATCAATGTCGGTCAGAAAAATGCACCCCAGTCGGTGAAGCAATTTACAAAAAGCCAAAAAAAATCTTCAAAAATTCTCTGCCCCAGCAACCCCCCGGCTCCTACCATAAATTCCTAGATCCACCCTTGCCACCCTTGCCACCCTTACTTGTTGATTGTCGCCATCTTGATGGTGTTCGTCGTCGTTTCCATCTTCCGCATGACATTGCGCGTCAGTTGGGCGATAAGTCTGTCCTCCTGTCCGGTGTTTTTCAATTTTTGCAGGAGGTACAGATGTATGACAAGATTTAGATTAGGGGTTTGAATAACATCTCTGTAATGGGTGGTGCAGTGGCAACCCGGACCACTGCACCGTGACTGAGGTTGGCGCTAATGAGTAACTTGTCGACGCGCCATTAAGCCTCAATCCCCCCCTCAATCCCACCCCCCTTTGCTGTGGTCCACATTTTAACTAAAAAAGAAAAGCTTAAACATTTGTTCAAAACATGGTCTCCAAAGCCAGATAACACACTACAGTGCCAGAAATTTCTTCAACTTCCGTTGTGCTGCCTGGGACCCTGCTGTGGGAACTTCAGTGCTCCTCCAGACCCCCTAGCTAAGTCAGTTAGGCTGTACCGGTTTTAATTTGCTTCCTACGGCCCTGGATCTTAGCAAGTAGTAGTTATGTTGTAGCAGAACTCAAGAGATGTTACCACAAAAATACACCACAGACGTCATTCCAAAAAACCACCTATAACGTCACTCAAGAAAACCACACAAGCCATGACGTCACTTCCGGTTGGTTTGATAAATCTTAACGTTACACCAGTACATTTTGACGTCACTTCTGGTTACTTCTGTACACCTTGACGTCACTCCAGTAAACCCTGACGTCACTTCTGGTCGCTTCGGTACACCTTGACGTCACTCCAATAAACTTTGACGTCACTTCTGGTTGCTTCAGTAAACCTTGACGTCACTCCTATGACTTCACGAAAGAAAACCTACACAGGTGGGTAGATTTACCAGAGAAGGGGTAAGTTTACCGGAGGAGGGGGCTTACACAGGTGGTTAGATTTACTGGAGAACGGGTAGGCTTACCATAGAGGAGGGAATAGGTTTGCTGGAGGAGGGGGTTTACCAGAGTGGGAGTAGGTTGACCGGAGGGGAGGTTTACCTAAGTGGACTCTGTCCGTCCCCATATCGCATCTCCGTACTACTTTGCGAGAATTAGTTATTTTGTCTTCTTATTTGGGCATGCATCATGGCGTGGCGGTGTTCCTGGATCACTACTTTCCCTTTGCGTCGCTAGACTTGCTTAATGTTTCTTCTTGCTTACGCATGCGTTTTGGTGTCGTAGGAGTTAATAGAATTGCTTCACTAGGGCGTGCAAATAAGGTTCTTACTTTCCTTGTCATCGCCAGACTTAGTTATTTTGTCTTCTTAATGTGGCGAGCATCGTGGTGTGGCAGGGGATAAAAGGAATGCTTCAATAGAGGTTTCCTAGGGTTCCTTTTTCTTTTACGTTACTCGACTTAGTTATTTTAGCTTCTTGCCTAGGCGTGCGTCATGGTGTGAAAGGGGAAAAAATGTTAATGTGGTGCATTTTCATTTACTACTTACACAGATTTGTTAAGGATACCCACCAATAATAGCGCACTACCTTAGTATACGAAAAAATACATCAACCTGTCGGACGTTAGTAAAATGTTTCAAATATATAATGGAAACTATCGAATATCTTAAGAATGAGTCATTTAGCTTCAACCGAACGTATGAGGAAGTAAGTAGGGGGAGTTTAAACAACCCATTTTAGTTTTATGATGTTGACTATATACACAACTAAACAGATGTTAGAACTAGCAGGATGTTAAAATGAGTGTTGCAGAGGTGAAGCTACAGCGAAAACTCACGTCCATGCCAACTGGCCTACAAATATGCAATTTGTCCAGTGTGAAACCACCAGCACAAATCAATCCCACAGCAGTAGCACAATGCCAGCGAACCATGAACATGAGCGTAAAATCCAGGTAAACGACGAAAAAAAAACCGTAAGACAGACAGTGCAGAGCCCTTACAGCACACGTACAATGACATAAAGCTGAAGAAGCAGCTCGGTAAGTGTATAATTTTCCCAACAACGAAACTGGTAGTGAGTACTGGCAAGTTTAAAAGTAAAAAATGTTGTCCTCTGACGAGGCCTAAGTAAACCCACTAGAATTTAAGAAGAATTTAACTTTCAGCGCAAGTTATCATTTTGTGCCTCGTTCACCTGTTTAACAACACAAAACAATGATGAGAATGATGTATTACAAATTAAAGGTCAATGTGTAGCACAATTACAATTAAAAACAACAAATTGTTAACAATATCACCATGCGTGGAACACCCATGATTATTGGCACTCAAGAGGACGCAATGTTGGAAGTGATGACACTTCGTCTATATTTGGTTGACTGGTAAATTATCAAAGAGACGTTTCCATTGAGCCATGTTGGGAAAATGTTTAATTTTGTTTATTATATTACGCTTTGTTCATTAGTAGAGATATTGCATGCGTCCAGATTCAGCTGAATATTCTTAACTGATTCACTGTACAGAATGGCTGCTAATTAAAAGGTTGTCATCAGTGCCTTTATCTAGACACACGCTAGTGTGTCGCCGCTAAGTAACAGTAGATCATCCCATTGTATACTTCCGCTTGTGAAAACATTGATTGTTAATGATAAAAAGGCGGCTCACTAGCAGACATGTGTCTGTTTACTGTAATCAAATAAAAGCATATTTTGGAATGTTGAGGATAAATCCCAATGCGATGGAAATGTTTCAAATTGTGGAAAATGTAAGGGGAAGGGTCAGAGATTAAGAAAAACTAAAATTTAAAGGATGAATGTCCACCAATTATAGAGAAAAAGATGCGTCAATAACGTTGCTTTTATGTTACTGTCTAGTTAGCTAGCTAGCTAGCTAGCAAATAAGATTTTTTCACATGTTAAATCCCATAGACTTTTTGCTCATGGCTAGCGCAAAAAATTGAGACGTCCTACGTAGCTGAACTTTTGCACACGGATGCGTGGTGATCTGAGCATGGTCCTTTTGTTGCTTAGGGGGTAGTAAGGGTTAGGACAAATGCGTGAGAGGGTTTTGAAATTCGCCACCAGGGACTTTAAATTTCGTTTCTTTTCCAAGTTGCAACCAAAGACTTCAGCAACAATGGCTTGAACAATTAACACTGGTCCTTAGATGATTGTAAAAGTCTGGCCGAACTAAAAGCTGAACTGTAACGAAGGACAAAATAAGGAAACATTAACGTTGCCGTGGATTACGTGAGAATAAAGGGATGCACGTTAGATGATGGTTACTCAGCAATACCAAGCGTGGTTTTGCTAATAATCCAAAAATAAAATGCTTCGCGTTGTTCTAATGTGGGTTTCTGTATAACTAAATGTGAACGAAGAAAGCAAACGAGAAAAATCCTCAATTTTGCTGATGTAACGGCTAATTATTTACAGATATGAAAAGCCTCCAAAAAGAAAGATAGAGCGGAATATAAGATTGGGGGGGGGGAATTGAGGCTTAATGGCGCGTCGACAACTTGGTCATTAGCGCCAACCTCAGTCACAGTGCAGTGGTCCGGGTTGCCACTGCACCACACATTACAGAGATGTTATCCAAACCCCTAATCTAAATCTTGTCATACATCTGTACCTCCTGCAAAAATTGAAAAACACCGGACAGGAGGACAGACTTATCGCCCAACTGACGCGCAATGTCATGCGGAAGATGGAACCGACGACGAACACCATCAAGATGGCGACAATCAACAAGTAAGTGCCGGACCGTAAGTGGCCGTCGACACCAAGAGCATTCAGGAGGGTCAACCCCCCGCAAAAAGAAACAGTGAGTAAGTCGGGTGTGACCAATTCGCAAACGGGCCAACACAACCTCCTCACGGCGACTGCGGCGATACGCCGAGTGCCACTCCTTGACAGTGCCTTTAATGGCCCGCAACTTATTACCGTCCTGTCCATCCCACGAGGCTTGCCAAAAAGCATGTAACCTCAGACGCAGAGTTGGAAAAGCGTCCGAGGGAACAAGCCTGAGATCCCTACCGAGAGGGCCAGAAAGGGCCCCTTTTGCTGCAGAATCCGCTTGCTCATTTCCACCTATCCCAACATGGCCCGGGATCCAGCAGAAAAGCACGGTTTTCCGCTGGCCAGGCAAGCGGGAAAGCAAAGCTTGGACACGTTGTGTCAAGGGGTTCCGAGGATTGTAATTCGCCAAGGACTC
>JAHWFP010059055.1:99595-122927 GCA_023313725.1 Lithobius niger
ACCGAAAATTCGAGCAAGACCGAGTGGAACTATAAAGTTAGTAAAAAATACATTACACTTAGCACTAATCTCGAGTAAACCCGGACAGATAATTCAAGTGGTGCCTCCTCGAGTAAACCATCCTACAATCATCCTCATTTATCTCGACAACACTCGAGTAAACCTTCTACCCTACCCCTTGATGTCACTTCCGGTTGACTCAAGAAAACCTGGGGCAAAATTTACCGGAAAGGAGTGGGTAGGTTTACTGTAGAAGAAAACCTCACATTACCCCAGGAAACCTCGACGTCACACAAGAAAATCTCCTATGACATCACACAAAAACACTTCACGTACTCAAGAAAACCTCACGAGTCAAGACGTTATTTCAAATGCAAGATTAATTTGTGAGCAGACGGAAAAGGGTATTAGAAGGAGCCCCCTGACAACGAGAGTCTCACACTGACCTGGGAATGCATACAAATTTTAATTTTCAGGGCCAACATTTTGCTCCTTGTTCACAATGAAATGATGACACATAAAAGGTTAAAACCGTCCAGAAATAGGTTTAGACCCAGTTGCTTCAGGTTGCTTCGGTAAACCTCGACGTTGTGGTATCGTCATCGAGGCATCACAATGTAGCCATTTTAGTTCCCATCTGTTCACCTTCACAGCTTACAATAACATACTGCCATAGTCTAGGAGTCTCTTTTGTAACATCATGCACCATAGTAACTGTGTGTCACATGACATGTAAGAAGTTATAAGAAGCCATGTTCCTTTGAATAAATGTCCATTATTGTGTTAACCTACAGCAGTGTTAGTTCTTAGCATGGCCGTAGAAAGCGGTACAGCTGGTGCGGCATTTGCCGTACCACTTTTCGGCACACAAGTTTTAAAATACCATACATCCAAACACACAATGCAACGCGTCTGCTGCCGTAAGGCTTTTGAAGCGGACCTATAACACACGCGTGGCTTTCCTGCCGAGCTTTGATGAGCAGCATCTTTCCCACTAGCATAAACCATGTAGCTTATATACTATCACGTAGTACAAGTCCATGCATAATAGTGCTCAACTTCTATTTTCTCCGCATCCTGCGTAGGACAATGAGCTTGACCAAGAAAAGAGGGTTTTTGGGATAAGGAAGTAAAAGAAACGCTAAAGTAAGTGTCAGCAAGTGGTCAACACCAAACTTTGGAAAAAGCCCAACACAGCAGCCAACCGATTAAAACTTTCTCAAAAGTAAGTTTTGTAAGTCACTAATAACGGAATAGGAAACATCGCTTACATACATGGGGGAGGGGAGACGAATTACTTATTACATGCCACGTACATAAGGGTAAAGTTCTAAAATGAACTGAAGTAAATAAAAAATAAATCACAAGATAAAGGGCTGCAAACAGGCTGCATCAATGACTGGTTTAGCTAGGATACAAGATACACTAATCTGAGAAAGAAAGAAAAGCCTACTACCCCGACTGTGACTCGAACACAGGAATTTCCACCGACCTCACGTCATTTGGATACACTAACTGCCTATATAAACACAAAAATTTGCCCTCTTCCAATCAGAATCTAACACTTAATAGCACCAGGTATATTTCTGACCGAGATTGGAGGGGGGGGGGGAAGCACCAGCTAAAAAATCAATGTCGGTCAGAAAAATGCACCCCAGTCGGTGAAGCAAATTACAAAAAGCAAAAAAAAATCTTCAAAAATTCTCTGCCCCAGCAACCCCCCGGCCCCTACCATAAATTCCTAGATCCACCCTTGCCACCCTTGCCACCCTTACTTGTTGATTGTCGCCATCTTGATGGTGTTCGTCGTCGTTTCCATCTTCCGCATGACATTGCGCGTCCGTTGGGCGATAAGTCTGTCCTCCTGTCCGGTGTTTTTCAATTTTTGCAGGAGGTACAGATGTATGACAAGATTTAGATTAGGGGTTTGAATAACATCTCTGTAATGGGTGGTGCAGTGGCAACCCGGACCACTGCACTGTGACTGAGGTTGGCGCTAATGACTAACTTGTCGACGCGCCATTAAGCCTCAATCCCCCCCTTGCTGTGGTCCACGTTTTAACTAAAAAAGAAAAGCTTAAACATTTGTTCAAAACATGGTCTCCAAAGCCAGATAACACACTACAGTGCCAGAAATTTCTTCAACTTCCGTTGTTCTGCCTGGGACCCTGCTGTGGGAACTTCACAGTGCTCCTCCTGACCCCCTAGCTAAGTCAGTTAGGCTGTACCGGTTTTAATTTGCTTCCTACGGCCCTGGATCTTAGCAAGTAGTAGTTATGTTGTAGCAGAACTCAAGAGGTGTTACCACAAAAATACACCACAGACGTCATTCCAAAAAACCACCTATGACGTCACTCAAGAAAACCACACAAGCCATGACGTCACTTCCGGTTGGTTTGATAAATCTTAACGATACACCAGTAAATCTTGACGTCACTTCTGGTTACTTCTGTACACCTTGACGTCACTCCAGTAAACCCTGACGTCACTTCTGGTCGCTTCGGTACACCTTGACGTCACTCTAGTAAACTTTGACTTCACTTCTGGTTGCTTCAGTAAACCTTGACGTCACTCCTATGACTTCACGAAAGAAAACCTACACAGGTGGGTAGATTTACCAGAGAAGGGGTAAGTTTACCGGAGGAGGGGGCTTAAACAGGTGGTTAGATTTACTGGAGAAGGGGTAGGCTTACCATAGAGGAGGGAATAGGTATGCTGGAGGAGGGGGTTTACCAGAGTGGGAGTAGGTTGACCGGAGGTGAGGTTTACCTAAGTGGACTCTGTCCGTCCCCATATCGCATCTCCATACTACTTTGCGAGAATTAGTTATTTTGTCTTCGTATTTGGGCATGCATCATGGCGTGCCGGTGTTCCTGGATCACTACTTTCCCTTTGCGTCGCTAGACTTGCTTAATGTTTCTTCTTGCTTACGCATGCGTTTTGGTGTCGTAGGAGTTAATAGAATTGCTTCACTAGGGCGTGCAAATAAGGTTCTTACTTTCCTTGTCATCGCCAGACTTAGTTATTTTGTCTTCTTACTGTGGCGAGCATCGTGGTGTGGAAGGGGATAAAAGGAATGCTTCAATAGGGGTTTCCTAGGGTTCCTTTTTCTTTTACGTTACTCGATTTAGTTATTTTAGCTTCTTGCCTAGGCGTGCGTCATGGTGTGCAAGGGGCAAAAAATGTTAATGTGGTGCATTTTCATTTACTACTTACATAGATTTGTTAAGTATACCCACCAATAATGGTGCACTGCCTTAGTATACGAAAAAATACACCAACCTGTCGGACGTTAGTAAAATGTTTCATTTATATAATGGAAACTATCGAATATCTTAAGAATGAGTCATTGAGCTTCAACCGAACGTATGAGGAAGTAAGTAGGGGGAGTTTAAACAACCCATTTTAGTTTTATGATGTTGACTATATACACAACTAAACAGATGTTAGAACTAGCAGGATGTTAAAATGAGTGTTGCAGAGGTGAAGCTACAGCGAAAACTCATGTCCATGCCAACTGGCCTACAAATATGCAATTTGTCCAGTGTGAAACCACCAGCACAAATCAATCCCACAGCAGTAGCACAATGCCAGCGAACCATAAACATGAGCGTAAAGTCCAGGTAAACGACGAAAAAAAAAAACCGTAAGCCGGACAGTGCAGAGCCCTTACAGCACACGTACAATGACATAAAGCTGAAGAAGCAGCTCGGTAAGTGTATAATTTTCCCAACAACGAAACTGGTAGTGAGTACTGGCAAGTTTAAAAGTAAAAAATGTTGTCCTCTGACAAGGCCTAAGTAAACCCACTAGAATTTAAGAAGAATTTAACTTTCAGCACAAGTTATCAATTTGGGCCTTGTTCACCTGTTTAACAAGACAAAACAATGATGAGAATGATGTATTACATATTAAAGGTCAATGTGTAGCACAATTACAATTAAAAACAACAAATTGATAACAAAATCACCATGCGTGGAACACCCATAATTATTGGCACTCAAGAGGACGCAATGTTGGAAGTGATGACACTTTGTCTATATTTGGTTGACTGGTAAACTATCAAAGAGACGTTTCCATTGAGCCATGTTGGGAAAATGTTTAATCTTGTTTATTATATTACTCTTTGTTCATTAGTAGAGTTATTGCATGCGTCCAGATTCAGCTGAATATTCTTAACTGATTCACTGTAGAGAATACAGGAGCTGCTAATTAAAATGTTGTCATCAGTGCCTTTATCTAGACACACACTAGCGTGTCACCGCTAAGTAACAGTAGATCATCCCATTGTATACTTCCGCTTGCGAAAACATTGATTGTTAATGATAAAAAAGCGGCTCACTGGCAGACATGTTTCTGTTTACTGTAATCAAATGAAAGCATATTTTGGAATGTTGAGGATAAATCCCAATGCGATGGAAATGTTTCAAATTGTGGAAAATGTAAGGGAAAGGGTCAGAGATTAAGAAAACCTAAAATTTAAAGGATGAATGTCCACCAATTATAGAGAAAAAGATGCGTCAATAACGTTGCTTTTATGTTACTGTCTAGTTAGCTAGCTAGCTAGCTAGCAAATAAGATTTCTTCACATGTTAAATCCCATAGACGTTTTGCTCATAGCTAGCGCACATAATTGAGATGTCCTACGTTGCTGAACTTTTGCACACGGATGCGTGGTGATCTGAGCATGGTCCTTTTTTTGGGGGGGGGGGGAATTGAGGCTTAATGGCGCGTCGACAACTTGGTCATTAGCGCCAACCCCAGTCACAGTGCAGTGGTCCGGGTTGCCACCGCACCACACATTACAGATATGTTATTCAAACCCCTAATCTAAATCTTGTCATACATCTGTACCTCCTGCAAAAATTGAAAAACACCGGACAGGAGGACAGACTTATCGCCCAACTGACGCGCAATGTCATGCGGAAGATGGAAACGACGACAAACACCATCAAGATGGCGACAATCAACAAGTAAGTGGCCGCCGACACCAATAACATTGTTGGTTAGGGGGTAGTAAGGGTTAGGACAAATGCGTGGGAGGGTTTTGAAATTCGCCACCAGGGACTTTAAATTTCGTTTCTTTTCCAAGTTGCAACCAAAGACTTCAGCAACAATGGCTTGAACAATCAAGACTGGTCCTTTGATGATTGTAAAAGTCTGGCAGAACTAAAAGCTGAACTGTAACGAAGGACAAAATAAGGAAACATTAACGTTGCCATGGATTACGTGAGAATAAAGGGATGCACGTTAGATGATGGTTACTCAGCAATACCAAGCGTGGTTTTGCTAATAATCCAAAAATAAAATGCTTCGCGTTGTTCTAATGTGGGTTGCTGTATAACTAAATGTGAACGACGAAAGCAAACGAGAAAAATCCTCAATTTTGCTGATGTAACGGCTAATTATTTACAGATATGAAAAGCCTCCAAAAAGAAAGAGCGGAATATAAGATGGTGCGCTGACTTTTTATAAGTTCACAGTCCTAAGTTACATGTGTCTATCAACTGCAAGCAACTAAAAGCGTAGCTTGTCATGTCGAGAATAAATCCTAATGCTGCTGAAATCTTGAAAAAGTAAGGCGAAGGCACAAGGATAAATAAAACAACTTAAAGGGCATGCGAACGAATTCAGTGGTTGTTAGCCAGTGTCTTCAAAAATAGGATCGAAGAAACGTAAGCATGTGAAGAATGCTCGTACAATAAACTAAGCCATGTCAATTTGGCTAATCAAACGGCTACTTGGCAATGGTAAATTTGAAAATTATCAATGTGAAAATTCATAGATATGAAATTGCTCCAGAAAAAAAGATACAGATGAAGATAAGATGGTGTAACCTTTTGTACGTTCACAGTCCTATGAAAGTTGTGATATCTACCCAAAACCAAAACTGGTATAAAAACCCGCCAAGTATCCAAAAAAGATCGGCCTTTGAAGGTAGTGATATCATTCCACCAGGGAAGAGGCCGCCAAGGTAAATCCTATCAGTCAAGTTCATCGCAGCGAGTAATACTTTGGATGTGAAATGAAAACTTGAAGATTGATGCTGCTACTAGCAATCTTCTAGTTTTCATTTTACTTTCGAACTATTAGTATGTGTGATTTACTTGGCTAATAGGATTAACCTTAGCGGCCTTTCCCTGATGGAATGATATCACTACCTTCAAATGCCGATCTTTTTTGGAAACTTGGCGGGTTTTTCTACCAATTTTGGTTTTGGGTGAATGATGTTTAACAAGAACATATTTGATGTCATCCTTTGAAATGGCACGTGAATGGTCAATTTTTCGGACCCCTAAGGCCTTTTTGCATTGCCCAACATAGATGGCTTTACATGTGTCGCCTTTAATAAAATAAAAGATATTCCTCCGTGTGTCTACTTTGGGGTCTGCCAGTGATTCACACAAATTTAAACATGTGGGTAGCAATGGGGCGGATTTGCCAGACACATCCATCGAGTTTAAGGCTATGGTCGAATTTGGGGGAGGGTTTTACGACCTGCACTTGCCGAGGTGGTGAAGGGTTAGATACAATCCTAACCTTAACTTTAGCAAACTTCCGTATGTTCTGGAATAAACCTGGGAAGAATGGCATTGCATCCAGTCCAAAGGTGGGAGGGGGAAGGATCCGTTACCTGGTTGTTTGTAAGTAGCATTTGCTTACATTGTTTTTCAATAGTGTTGGCAACGAGTTTCGGTGGGTAGCCATTAAGGGCGTATTTCATCCTTATTCTGTCTATCTCCACTCGTCGGTCATCTTCTCACAAGGGCTAGTTTAAGTCTTTTTATGCCTGGTGCTACACAAAATCGGAATGATTCGGCACCTCATTGTTAAAGAAACAAGCCTGATTCGATATTTATAGCCTACCAGAAATGAAACAATTTGCACGATTCAAGTCTACTACTGCATTCCCCTTCCCCACCAACCGAATTGGCAAAATAAGGCTACAGTTTTTTATCTACGAATTGTAAGTTTTCATTGTAAATATAAGATACAAGATACAAGTTTCTATCACGACGATACTGTGGTTTTTTTCACACGGTACAAATTGGTGGCGTTTTAACCCAAAGTCGTCATCAGAACATTTCGTCATTGTAGCAACGCTCGTTCACGTGACAGCAATAAACTACAGGGCAGTATTATATGGAGCACACCATAGTAGTTTATTTACATACTTGCAATGTCCTCCTTCTGTGTCCATCTGTTGCTATTAATAAATACTGTAGCATTAATCAAGATTTTCTAAATCTTATCTATAGCATTATAGCAAAAATGCAACACAATCTCGCAAGGAGTTAATGTAACTAAATGGATCCAACCCCCCCCCTTTTGCCCTCCCCCATGTTCCCCCATGTTCTCCTAGTTCCCCCCCCCCATGTTGCCCTAGTTCCTCCAGAACCCACCTCTGCGAACACAGTTTGAAAGGTTGCGTGATTTACTGCCCGAAGCATAATTTGGGCGCTATACATACTGGCAACCGTCTAAGATATTGGCAGATCAGTGGATTACGACGCGACATGGTGCATGATCTACATATTTAGTACATACAGTAACGTGATTCGAAACTCGAGTTACACAGATCAATTTTTGTAGGGACCCAAATTATGAGACAAATGCATAGCATTGAATACAATTTTTTAAACTTCAATATCAGATATGTGTGCAGTTAAAAACAAGTGTTCGTAGGGGATATTCTTGCATTTTAATACGTTAGTGAAATTCTGTGGTTATAGATGTGTGGAGGGGGGAGGTGTTGAGGCGGCATTTTGGGATGCGGGAGTTTTAACTTGTGGAGGTTCTGCATCCTTGGGGGAGTTTGGGTCGTGGGGTTTCTGTCCCTGTAAGGATTTTGGGTTGTAGGGATTCTGCGCCAGTGGAGATATACCCTCCCATGCGATTTTGATTGTGGGGCGTATGATGGGTTCACAATGGTACTAGTCAAAACAGTTTGATCCCTTGGGTGCTTTTTTAGCATAGTTACCAATGGTTCCTGAACAGTTCATCGTTAGAAATCAACCTTTCGGACTTTAATTCTACAGTAAATTCTGCATTCCGAGCAAACCACAGCATGTCATTCCTATTTTACTACTGCATCCTGGAATTAACCCCAGTCTTTGTTGTTGAACGTCCTGAATGGGGCTGTGTTCTGCCTCAGACTTACCTCCAGTGCTACGGACATCCATGTGTTTTTTCTGCAGCCTTGGACTGTGCTTTTTTGTGTTTACAAAAACAAAACAAACCGTTAGGCTGTGAAAAACATATTTTAATTGTATTAATATCACATGTCCATTGCATATCTATCATTCTTTTTCGTATTTAAAAGTGTACAAACAACACCAAGAATTGACATATACAACATTAACCACTTAATTTCCAATTTCCTCTTCAAAGCACATGTATGGTAAAGAAACCATTTTAGGCTGTAAGCCATGCAATGGTGACGTACGAAAGAGAAAAAAATGGAAGAAAAAAAGCATCATTAATCTGCAACTCTACAATTCCAATAACAAAATTCCTCTGCAATACCAATTAATAAGCCAAAAGTGGGATATCTTATCAGTAGTAATAGAAATGAGCTCTGACGAGCCAAACGAGAGCTGCTACAATTACTTTTTCCGTTATGTTGTATGATTTAAATCAGAAAATATTTCGTAACCCTTTCACCTATATAATTTAAATCAGAAAATATTTCGTAACCCTTTCATCTACATAATTTAAATCAGAAAATATTTCGTAACCCTTTCATCTATATAATTTAAATCAGAAAATGTTTCGTAACCCTTTCATGTATATAATTCAAATCAGAAAATATTTAGTAACCCTTTCACCTATATAATTTAAATCAGAAAATATTTCGTAACCCTTTCGTCTATATAATGTAAATCAAAATGACTTGAATTAACAATGACTGGTCTATCAAATTTCATTCTTTTAGCACTATCTGCAAGAATTTGTTGGTCGGTCCTCAATGAGGTGGTACGGGGGGGGGGGATTGTTGTGCCTTGTAGATTATCTCGATGGGGTTCCATAGCTATTTCATTTTGTGCTACTATGAATGACTTGTGCACTAAATTTCATGTTTTTAGCTCGATCTGCTATAATTTGTTGGTCGAGCCGCAGGGAAGGAGAAGGGTAGAAATTGGGGAGGGGGCTTGGGATATTCATGATGGTTCCATGTGGCTGGTTCGATGTGTACTGCTAAGAATGACTTGTGTAGCACAACTCAAGTGTTTCGCTCGATCTGAAATTATATGTTGGTCAAGCATCTGGAAGGAGGCACAATGAAGCTCTGGGGGGCTCTTTGGGGATTTCGTGAGGGGTTCCATGGTTGGTTTGATTTGTAACGCTAAGAATGGCTTGTGTGCCACATTTCATACTTTAGCTCGATCTGCAAGAATTTGTTGGTCAAACCTCAATGTGGAGAGCACAGGGTGGCGCTGGGGGCCTCTGAGGGTTTCCATAGCTTGTTCGATTTCTACTGCTAAGAATGACTTGTGTAACACAACTCAAGTGTTTCGCTCGATCTGAAATTATATGTTGGTCAAGCATCTGGAAGGGGGCACAAGGAAGCTCTGGGGGCTCTTTGGCGTATTTCGTGAGGGGTTCCATGGTTGGTATGATTTGTAACGCTTAGAATGGCTTGTGTGCCAAATTTCATACTTTAGCTCGATCCGCAAGAATTTGCTGGTCAAACCTCAATGTGGAGGGCACAGGGTGGCGCTGGGGGCCTCGGGGGTATTTCATGGGGGGTTCCATAGCTCGTTCGATTTCTACTGCTAAGAATGACTTGTGTACCAAATTTCAAGCTTTTAGCTCGATTTGCAAAAATTTGTTGATTAAACCTCAGTGAAGGGACACCGCTGGGGGCCCGCTGGGGGCCCCTTTGGGGGTATTTCATGGGGATTTCATGGCTTGTTCTATTTGTACTGCTTAGAATGACTTTTGTACCAAATTTCAAGCTTTTGGCTAGATTTTCTCGTTGATCAATCCTCGGGGAGTGGGCAGAGGGGGGAGCTAGGGGCCCTTGGGGTATATCATGAGGGTTCCATGGCTGATACGATTTATGCTGCTAAGAATGGATTGTGTACCAAATTTCATGCTTTTAGCTTGATCTGCAAGAATTTGTTGCCCAAGCCTCAGGGAGGGGGTACAGGGGGAGTTAGGGGGAGGAGGGTGGGTTGGCGCCCTTGTGGATATTTCATGGGGGATGCGTGAATGGTTTGATTTGTATTGCTAAGAGAGACTTGTGTACCAAATTTTATGCCTTAAGCAGGATTTGTAAAAATGTATGTACTCTACTTAATGATTTATGCCCAGTGCTCTTCATTAATAAATGCTCTGCCGACGATAATACTTCAGTCACATGAAAATCGCGTTCAAAACGCCCTGGTCGATGTTAACCCCTACATTTTAAGGCATAGGAATTGAAAATCGGTTCAGTGGTTCGATCTCCTGGTGAGGGCAAAGATTCCCAAGAACAACAAGAACAACAACAAGAAATGGCCGTACTGTGGACGCTGAACGGTTCAATTGTTGTCATTAAAATTTTCAATGCAGTGAAATATTTAGACACGACCCCAAATACCGAATTTCGTTGGTCTATGTCAATTCTGGGCGAGACTATAGGAGCTCAAAGTTTGACATGGAAGTTCATGCTGTGGCTTACATAAGAACAGCAGTCCTTGATATAACAAACAAGCCACGTGGTTCCAAGACGGCGCGAAGTTACAAGTAAAGAAAATACCCATCTAGTGACAGCAATATCGGTAATCTTTCCAGCTTGCCTCCAGGTGCACGAGGACATTCCAAATTTTCACTCAATAAATAAGGAGCACGAAGGTTGTGTGTTGTTTTAAAAGGTATTGCTTTTTGCATTCCTTTACTTGCTACGATGCAGCACTAGATAGAACTCTATAGCGCTAAATGCACCAGACATTCATTCCGTGGTAACCGGCCTTTATTCGGTTTGCAATAAGTTTTAAATCGTTATGCTGGAAGCAGTTTTCGTTGCTGGTTGAACTTTTATTTGCTGAATGAGTTCATTGCTCGTAATTATTTCTACGACATAACAGCTGCAGAGTTATTTCAAAAATCGTGCCGGAAGTAGTTTAAAACCCATGCAATTTATGAATGCAGGTGTTATGGCTAACGTATTGAGCCACGCGTCGACCGCAGTTGCCCTCCTGACTTCTGCTTTGTAGGTCTTCCGTGGAATATGAACGATTTACTACTTGGGTTGGAAAGTGACCGACAAGATGTTAAGGTGAGGTAAATGTACATTTGTGAATTGTACGATGTTTGGGCGCAAAAAAGTTATGCGTTAAATTCGGCCACATTCATAATACCAGTGGCCTAAAATGCCTTGGGTTAGGCCTTCCCATTACATCAGAATTTGCCACTACCAACATAAAAAGATTCCACTGTAGCTTTTTTTTTTACAATTTTTCGATTTAATAAATACGGATGCAAACCTGTTTACGTTGCCTTTTGGACTTATATGTCAGACTGCCTCAGCGGGGAATCGAACCCGGGACCTTTGAAATCAAAGGCCAAGGTCCTACCGCTTAACCATACCCGCCGCTGTACCATATCCTGCCGCAGTATGATTCAACGGTGGGACCTTGGCCTTTGATTTCAAAGGTCCCGGGTTCGATTCCCTGCTGAGGCAGTCTGCCATATGAGTCCAAAAGGCAACGTAAATAGGTTTGCATCCGTATTTATTCAGCCAATGCTGAGCCCATTGGCTTTCCGTCCCGTTTAAAATTTTTCGATTAGGGTAGAAAAAAAAAACTTTCAACAGGTGAAGAAACACATAAACAAATTTCTTTTTATGAAACAAACCGGCCACGTGCTTCCTTAATCATTGAGTGTAAAGTTAGTGCGTGTATGTGCACCAGGGAACAAGCGGCAAAGTTAACCCTAACGTAACAACGGACACTTCTTTTTTTTAAAGAACTACCGTTCTGAAACGCAGATTTTGAACCGCTATATGGGTGCCATCTAGTGACAGTAATATCGCTAATCTTGACCGCTTCCTCCCTGGTGCACGTGGACATCTGAACTTTACACTGAATAATTAAGGAAACACGCGGCTTGTTGGTTGTGTAAAAAGAAATTTCTTTGCGCATTCCTCTGCTTGTTGAAATCAAGTGCTACATAGAACTAAATAATGGTAGACGATAATCTCACGAGTGCGAAGCACGAGAGAAATTATCTGCCAATAAATAGCACGAGTGAGTTTATTGGGCCTAAACACGAGTGTTGAAAAAAATTTGATAATTTTCAATAGCTCGAGGGGTAATTAGTTAGAGAATTTCTCGTCATTTTTCATTATTCAGCAAACTGAATTACGTATTCAGAATTGAAAAATTTATAAAAGTTGCAGCTGCCCTCTAAATAACGGCTAAAGAATGTTTCATTGGCGCACATTTCCGAAAATTTTTTTCTTTAAACAATTCCGTAATAATAAATTATTAATTAATTATTATTAATTATTAATTAATAAATGTAGTACACTATTTTATTTTTTCTAAAATTGCAAGAGTAAGTAAAAAAAAAAAACAATAAAATACGGACTGTAGTGGAGTGTAATAAATTTCAAAACGGTGCTCAGAATTTGTTCCTATGTTTTGTTCCCGTAAACTCACCCCCCCCGGGGGGGGGGGGTAACAGGCTTCGCCACCGGCTTCTATGTGTGACTGCAGGCGTTGCTAGGATATGTAAACGAACAACACAGTGCGTGTTTCGAAAGAAAGGCCTTCCGGACTGTTCCTGGTAGGAAAATACATATTTTTATTTGAATGAATTCAACAAACGTATCGTAACATGTCCACTGTTTAACTTTTGAAGAGAGTAACTGACGAAAGCATATCAACTTCAGAAAGTGC
Source organism: Lithobius niger (assembly GCA_023313725.1). Classification (NCBI taxonomy): domain Eukaryota; kingdom Metazoa; phylum Arthropoda; class Chilopoda; order Lithobiomorpha; family Lithobiidae; genus Lithobius; species Lithobius niger. The sequence continues at coordinate 112,483 of JAHWFP010059055.1, forward strand.
TCGCCATGTTTTGTTCGGTTTTGCATTACACTGCATCGACCAATGAAAGGTACAGGTTATTAGCTTTCTGATTTAGTTTTAATTTAGCCAATGAACTTCGACTTACAGTGATAACACCGCAGTTGCTTTCGAATGCTACTGAAGTGTTATCACTGTAAGTCGGTTATGATTGGACGAATTTAGTACACGATCAAGTAAGCAAGTATCTGTCAGGTAAATTCTCAGTAATACCGCACCATTAGTATTTCTTTTTTGCATTCTTTGTAACTAAAACAAATAGCTCTGTGCTGTTCATGTGGTGCACTGGGACAGTGACCCTATAGTTCGGGCTCCCTTAGGGAGAGTCCATAAATTACATAACGTTTATTTGAGCCTTCCTACCCCCTCCCTTTCGCCCTAGTAACAAATTGTAACACTGGATATGGCCCCCTCCCTCCCACCCCAGAACGTAATGCTAATTTTCGTTTCGGGAAAAGGTAAAGTCAAATAAATAATTTAGAGGGGTCCAAACGGCCTATGACTAATTTGAAACTGTTCCATCATTAAGTATTTCCTATGGCACAGTTTTAAGTAAGGCATGGGTCCATTATGGGGCCGCACCCCTCCTTATTAATAATTTGACGTTTCATTTTTAACTACATTTGATACGGAATCTCTGCAAACACTGATTTAAAAGCAATTGCTGTACATGCAGGTCAGCCAAGATTGACTTAGTTATAGGGAATTACACACTATTTGAGAGTTAAGAAGGGTATCCTTATTTCCCCATGTCCTGCAATCTACAATTGTGTAACCACTTCCAGCATCAACTGCAGTGTGTTGTTCCAAATCCTAATACAAGGAAATAAAGGGATGAAAGCGCTGTGAGCCGCTAAGACTGTACCATTTCAATGCAGGGGTGTGATATTTTAGTTATAGTAGCTTGATCGTGTGTTGCTGTTAAGGAATGGGGGGGGGGGGGATTGAGGTTTAATGGCGCGTCGACAGCTTGGGCGTGTTAAGGAATGGTCGAAGATCTTCTGTCAACAGTTCGCAACGAAAGCCACTCTCAGAATCCATGCAAACTGTTCTTGGGAGAAGAGCATTCAAAATATAAAGACAACGCAATTTGTAAAAAAGTTTTTTTCTACAATCAAAGCGCGAGCCGTGCAATGCTAGTTTCCATATGTGTCCTCTGGTGGTGACTCAGGGCAAAATCGAAAAATGGAAGATCCACCGAAAGAAGATTGCGAAGAATTTTATTGGTTAAGATTAGATCGAATTTAAGTCTACGTAATTCCAATAGCTCAGACCTGGATAGACTTTCAGCATAGTCCAACTCACGTAGACCAGGCAACTTCTTAGTAAATTTTCGATGAAAAGATTCGATCAAATCAATATCTTTCACCAGATATGGCGACCAAATCGGTGATGCGTATTCCAGGATCGAGCAAACAAGTGTTAGGTGACTGGCTATCATAGTCTGTCCCATTAACACCGCCTGTAGACGTATTTATTTTAAAGGAAACCAAACAGTGGTCACTGCGTCCAAAATGGGGCCCAACCTGAAGATCGTAGATTAGACGGTCATCGTCTGTAAATAGTAAGTCAAGAATGTTAGAACCACGTGGGTAAGCCCAAGTGGTGCAAGCAACTCAAGAAAGAGACGGTGATGCGGATCACTAGCCCGGGAAATGAAGTTTCCCAATAAACAGTTGAAAGGTTAAAATCGCCAATTATTATGTTTAAGTGCCTCGTGCACATTGAATCAGCAATAAACGTACAAACCTCCTCTATCGCTGTAACTCATCTGCTGTCCTGGAGGTAACAAAGAATAATGGTAGTATTTGAATTTGGTAGGGACATTACCAAGTTCATTAGCAGTTTGTAATCATAACGAATCGTAACTCCACATCGTCCTCCCGCCCCTCTCCTCAAGCGTTTCGTGATTTATGGACTCTTCCTTATGCTGCTAGTCGGCTGATCACACGAATATCTCTGAAAATATTTAAAGCATGACTTTCATCCAACTCTAGATTTTCATGCACCACAGCTCCATTTGTATTAAATTTGAATCAAATCCAAACAAAATTGTGAATGTTATCGTGTCCCAAACAGACAAACAGACACACACATGGACAACCAAGACACACTGAGTGGAGTATTCGTCCTCTCTCGCTTCACTCAATCGGCCAAAAAACTAAGAAATTGTAAGTGGTTAGAACTGACGTTAATTTATTTGGCAATTCAGAATTCAGGTAAATGATGAACCGTTAATTTTGTTTGTCTACGTGGCCGCACTCTGGCCTTCAATGCTTTCACCAGATGCTTTGATTATTTTTTTGGTTATTGGCCTACCATGTCTGTAAGGCTGTGTGTTTGTCTGTTTTGATACGATAACGTTCGTAAATTTTGTTCTAATTTGGTTTGTTCTAAATTGGACAAGGGAGCTATGGTGCACGAAAAGCGTGAGTTGGAAGGTGAAATTTCTACCGCAAATACTTTTGGAGATGTTTTGGTTTTTAGCCGATTTAAAACTGTAGTAAAAGTAAATAAATAAATAAAACATTAAAAGAAATACATGGTTACCGAATATTATACCACAGCTGCTATTATTTGCCTAATAGAACGAGGCCCAATCATCGTAGCCATGATATAATAATCGGCAACCGTGACACACCAACAACGAATTTAAACCACAGTTGGGACGTCAAGCTAACTCGTATTTAATTAAAACGTTTTTGTGTTATTTATTTTCTGTTTGTGAAAGCTGCTTCAAGAAATACGGGAATCAGTATATCGAAATGAATAAAGGCCATTCTGTTTTAGTTTGTGGAGGGGTAGGTGGGGGTTAGACAGACGCGTCCTTTGGCTGGTAAGCTCAAGTTTTTGGAGCAGAATGTTGGGATTGAATAAACGTAGAAACATGAGGCAGCAGGGATAGAAGAATTCCATACGGTCCATTCCAGCAAGGTAAGCAATTCTTTTTGTACGTTTGTAGTTTGTGAATTGTTTCAAGAAGTACGGTAATAGGTCTATCGGTATGAATGAAGCTCATTCCATTTTAGTTTGTGGAGGGGGGAAGGTGGGGTTTAAACGGAGTGAATAAACTTGCCAGACATCTGTGAGCTACCAGGGATAGGATTCATTCAGGATATTCCGGAAAGTTAAGTAATTCCTTATGTACGTTTTTTGACATCGTATTTGGTCGTTGGCGTATGCGTTCCCAGTCGCGTTATCTGTAATTGTTAAAAGTATGGGGTATCAGCAAAAGTGTGGGGTAACTTGACAACCCACACTTTTTGCGATGACGTTCATTTACGGTCACGGTTAAAGGAATTTAAACTATTGAAATTGTGTATGACGTTGAGTTAGCGTGACGTCTCAGCCGTGTTAGAAATAGATTTATGCGTGTTTGAAAACCAAACCACTGTTGCATTAACTGGCAACTCCGTTGTGAACAGTAGTAAACCTCAATTCTTGGTTTTATTTTAAGCTACTAATTTAGAGACAAACTGAGCTGTAAATATTGGTAATAATCGAAGAAACACACTGGAACTAACACTGGACAGCTAGTGATGACAAGTGTTCAGCAATAATAATAAAAATTCACGTACCGTCGTGAAATAAACCTGAATCTTTGGATTGGAACTCTATTACACAAGACTATGTGCTAACTCGAAACAATCAATATCGCCACTAATTTGCCATATGATTATTAATGGCAGGCAACAAACATTGCTTCTTCGTTTGTTGGCCAAGTCAGAAAATCAACTGAGGTCGAATATTACACTGAAATTGAATTTTGTGTGGCTTGGTTGCACGTCTCTTTGCAAGTTTGGAACACGTCAACCTTCGTAATTTTGTTTTCATTGGTTCAAATTTGATGAAAAGGGAGGTGTGGATAAACAAAAGCTAGATTTTGTAGATGAAAGTTCCACCTCAAATATATTCGGAGATATTCAGGTGTTTAGCCAACTTTTTGCAGCAGTAATAAGGTAGCTCTATAAATAGGGCCAGTGGCCCCAATCACTATATGAACAGTACGTATCTATTTACCATATTATACAATAGTAACAATAGCTAAGTTCTTTTAGCATGAATAATGCGAAAAATAATTATAAATGTTAAAATATAAAGATTGTTACTGCGAGATTTTTGCTTTCTTTCCGCAAAAGGAGCATCATGGTCGACTTATAGCTTTTTCACACCGCCACTACAAACAAATGACAAAAATAAGGAACGGCAGTGACCAACAGCAATAAAAATAACCCCCTGCACACCAACACGACCAACCTACGAACAACCAACAACGCACCAATCAACGCTGCAGAATGAGTAGAGCTAGCACTCTTCCTTTTCAAAACTGGAGTACGTGGCGACATTTGTCCATGAACGACCCATCATACTGTGTTTCTATGTTTTATTTAAGAAATTATACCACCTTTGAACCATTACGCCATCTCTACAATTAGCTCGTTGCAGAGATGTTTATGACAGCAAAAAGCATTAAAGTTAACGAGCAGGAGAACTCGACGTATTAATTATGATTTTCGTATGTTAACTTCAAATTTTAAATTTTGTAGGCTAGTATCTCATCATGTTTCTTTGGCGATCTATTGGCATAAATAATTTTAATTTTTACCGCATTAGTCTTTTAGTTTTGCGATCCAATTGTAATTAACAGCAAACGATTAAAAATTAGTACAGGAACACACACAGTGCCATCTCTCGGCGGATATCAGCAAGGAGTGGCTGAATGGTTGACGTCCAATAAAACAGTCCTCTAGCTTTTGTGGATAGTATGGCTAAAAGTGTTTTCGCACTCAGCCTATAACCTGACTAAAACGAACTCATTCTAATTAATTTGAAATTATACCCCTCGCACTGTGCGCTTGGGATATAATTGCACAAAATATAGCATTCGTTTGCTTTAATGTCAGGTTACAGACTTCGTGCGAAAAAAGTATCCGTATTATCGACAAATGATCTAGAGCCGTTACTACTGATAACACCACGGAGAATCGAAAACGAAACCATAGAACGAAATCGCTTGGGAGAATCATTTTGCGGAAAGAAAAACAAAAATTCTAAAACCGAATCCCACTCTTGCTTTTATGAAATGTATAGTTTGGGTGGTTTAGCACTAAACTCCTTTCCAACAAATTCATAACCCACCTGGAGTATTATAGCTGACAATTTGACACGTCTTAAACACTGAGGTTTCTTCTTTTGCCACGTCTACAGAAAATTGGAGATGTAGAAGGAGCTATCCAAATGTGCGCATAAAGACCGACATTGCATGCGGGGGAGGAAAAAAATTATCTTATAGGGAGCAAGCGGTCAATTTTAATTCCCCCTTCCATGTGAATTCGGGACTAATTTTTTCAGCAAATATGTTGCTTGCAGCAGCTACAATTTTTTTAAAAATTAAGAAAAAATTAAACTAGCTGTAGAATGGTTGTAACCAGTCGTGAAATTTATTTTTCATTAATTGAATTTCAGTAGATTATTTTGCAGAAGGAGGTAACTCAATTGTTGATGTCCTCTAACTGGACTTAAAAACTGCACCACAACATCATCAAAATACAACTCGCATAAAAATTCTGATTTTGATTACCTGAACAGTTTGTTAGTAAAGCATTAGATCTTCAGTTCAAACGTATATTAAGTTTTTATTTTAATGACTATACCGCATATTGTAAATGCTCCTTAAAATTTGGGTGCAATACTCACTGGGCACTTTGCCTTTTGGTACTGCTGCTCTTTGCTGGCCTTTTTCTTATTTTTTTTAATATATGCCTTGCTACGTATCAAATAATTGTTAACAAGCTTTCGTTCTCCAGCATTAAGTTTCTGTTTAGTTATCTGTAGCCTCTTTTCACAGCCCAAACTAAAGACGTGGGCTATCACCGCCGAGTATAACATAAAACAGCACATATATACACACCACTGTTTGTGCTGCTGCTGGCAATAATTCCTATATTGTTTACCGTGGAACTGCTACGCAAAATGTAGGCCGTATATTAAAATATTAGTAATAAGGCATTTAACTGCAAGCCAAACAATCATCAGTACGATAGCTTTTAACTACAATCAGAAGATTGAAAAGGTTCAAAATACTGCCGTTGTATAAGACTTGAAATTGCCACCAAAGAAAATGTTGAGTAACACACCTCTATCACGCAATGCAACAGCGATCTCTATTATATAATCTAAACGCAATAACCATCACAATTGTAGGTTAGGCCTAGTTTTAGGTTTTAGGCCTAATTTTTAGCATTTAGGCCTAATATTTACCTCAGATCGAATTTCGCAAGTAGCAGCTAACAACAGTGAGTTCGAGAGTTATGCTTATTCATTCATGCAACACGGCTTTGGCTTCGAGACTACACATTACCGTGACAACGAGAAATCTATAAACTATGAGAGGCAGGCATGTTATTGTTTCTTGTTGTGGTGTAAACAACTCGTCCACTCTAAACTTTCGTTTTATCCATACCTCTGCGCCTCGATAGAGGACGATTTCAGGTTTCATATCCGGGATTCCCATTGCTAGTATAGACGCCAATTTCGTCGCCATGTTGAAGTGAATTTCTCCAACCATTCTTTTTTTGCAAATAAAAGTAATTTGTGTCGTTAATGAAATCCTTTTGTTTTTTATGGTTGCGTATTTTCATATAGTGGTTAAATGCAACGAACAAATGTTATGCTTTCATTGAGTTAAGTCGAAAAAGGTTAATAACTAGAAGGAAGCAACCAAACTTTAATTTTCCGTGTTTTTTAAAGTTTACTTGTCGACCACCAGCATGGTGTACACTTCGTCGGAATTCCTTACGGTTTAGGATTCTAAATTTACAACGGTGAGCGTTAGCAATAAATTCGACAATTTGTAATTTTTTTCTGTAATAACTGTTCTATTTACGGAAAATTTTGGCTCAGCAATACTTTCGGGGGTATAAAGCAATATACCAAATTTCATTCTAAGCCGACCTTTCGTTTGAGCTCTACCCAGACTACAAAAGTGCATCCATCCAACCTACCAACCAACATTTTGCAATTAGGTGTCCATTATAGGCTGCACTTCGCTCGCTCGTTCCGCCAATAAATAATGATATCACGTTACTAACTACGTTGCCCATTATGCTTGCCGTCCTATATTACAAATAAAGGACAAAGCCGCTGATAGAGCGCTGTGGACAAATCAAGAAAGACTTGCACTGAGTGAGAGAGCGAATGAGCGAAATTCAGTGCATTTACAACGAGAACAGAAAACCAACTCGGTATGTCAAAGTATCACGAATTAGAAAACAAAAACGAGCTCGTTTGATGTTTAAGGTAAGATTTTACTGATTCGAAGTCAAAACTGGAAAATAACACAGAAACATTCCTGTAAGGTGTTACGTACTGCAGTATTCCTGTACTGCTTAGTCCACATGAAACCTTACTGCTGTATTCAACCATTAGACGCTTAAAATAAAATTAAAACCATATCCCAACTTTCAAAATTAATGTTAGAATAATATAGTGTATAATACAAACTCGCCTACTTTCGGGACTAAATTTTTTAGCATTATTCTTGTCAAACCGTCTATTTCCGCTCACCACTTTTCAAGATATCATATTCAAGACTTCAAGACTGGTATTTTATTTTTATTTTCAACAATATTTCCAGGTTTTCAAGGATTCACACGAACATTGAATTACTTGTATAAGCATACTAAAACTATGGTTTTTACAATTTTAAAGCTATGTCGTTTAGCCAAGTAGAGTGAACCAATATGACCTATCATGTTTTAAAGTAAAAACTGTAAAAACCTATGAATACAGCAGTAAGGTTTCACGTGGGCAAAAAAGTACAGGAAAACTGCGGTATGTGAATCCTTACAGGAAAGTAATAATAATAATATTTGATCGTCGCATTTAAACGTTAAGGATAACATGCAACCATAAAAACAAAAAGTATTTCGATAATGACATTAGCTGATTTAAAATAGTCTCAACGCAATATTGCCTGGATAGGAGGCTTAGTCTCGAACCAAATTCTCCGTTACTTCCAAAATTAAAATGGCGGGTAAAAAAATTAGGCCTAAAAACTGAAAATTAGGCCTAATATGTTACGTAGCTACGAGTCGCTGCTGGCTTCATCAACTACTACACTATATGAGTGCATGGGTGCACGGGTAGCTGCGAGCTCTGGGGCGTCAGATTCGATAGGCGTCCTGGTCCCAGTGTACATCTCTGGCTTCGTACAGACCCGGGTTCGATCCTGGCGATGGGAAGTGTATATGTACGGGTTTTTCTCCGGTTGTTTCCCGCCCGTTGCACGAGGGTTTCCTCCGGGTACTCCGGTTTCCTCCCTCATGCGGCAAAACACAACTGTAATAATGGTGGTACTTCTTCCACTTAACATCTGCCGCCGGGGAATTTGGGTGGGTGGATGCCTCGAGCATCGTCTCTATATATTATTATTATATTATTATTATTATTATATCATGACGTCTCCCGTCACTTTGCTCACGACCACTAATACATACACATGGCGCATTTGGTAATGCCGAACACTGTAACTGCTGTATGCTGGAAGCCACACCGTACGGCATAAATGATTAGGTTTACTGGCCAACCGAATTCTCAGTTAGCTGCTACTTACAAATTAGAGTAGCAGGTAAAATTTGGGTCTAAAAGTTGACGAGTAACAATTACACCTAAAAGCTAATGCAATTCTAACCGGCAAGTGTGAGAATTACTTCTTTTACATTATATATATAAGAATCACTGTTGCAGTGCGCGATAGAAGTGTGTGCTTCAACATATTTGAAAGTGGCAGAAGTGGCGGAAGCCTACAGAAGATCGGTTGCGACTATTTAGTCGCCTTAGCCACTTGTTGTTGTGTGCCATTGTTTATTGGCAAGAAGAGCGATGTTGATAGTGTTGAGTTTACGTAATCGTCTAGTGCATTAAAAGCCCACTCGAAAGAGCTGAGCTCAATGAAAATATTTACTTGCCACCATGAGTTTGGAATTATTTCAAACTCATGGTGGCAAGTAAATAATTTCATGATTATTGGTGACATTTGTGTTCACAATATTGGCGTCATTGTGTTTCTTCGTGTAGCACAGTCCTAAAAGTGAAAGTACCAAATCCTAATTTTTCCATTCTGTTAGATTTTTCTGCCTCCAATTCTTCCGTCAAAATAGCGATTCTATCACTCCACCACTATATTTGTCATTAATGAAGTGATAAGTGTATGTTTATAGGAGAAAAAAGTTAAAACAAACGAAAGACGACATATTTTTTGTTTCCGTCAACGGAAAAAAATAAAATGATGACAATTCAGCGTCATCTATTATCACGGCCGTATTTAAAAACTACGTAAACATCGTATAATCGTAAAATCGTCAACATGATGGTTCTGAAGCATAATATTTTACGATTAGGTCTGTCAAAAATGTTAATAATTTTTAAGTATACGTGGGATGGGTGATATTGCGATATTTCAATATTATCATGATATACAACACATGCGATGATGTTATTGCAATGCTTTTCGTCGCTTTGCGGTTATTGCAGCTTTTAGCTCATTTCGTCTGTTTCATTCACATAGGAGCGTGGCCTTGTCGATAATATTGATTGAATTTGACATTCAAATACACCATTTTAACCGTTTTCTGCCAGATTTCCAATGATGAAAACCACACGTGTCTCGCAGCAACCATTCTAAAATTATTTCTAATAAAACAGTTAACTTACTTTTTTAAACAAACATGCAGCCCCAAAGTGGATACGAAAAATTGCTGCTCACTACCTGCTAATTTTAACAGGACTAGTGTAACAACGTAAAGTGCTTGTCTGTGGATTAACTATTATCAACTCTTTCACATCTTAACTGGTCATAAATTGTGCAGAAACTGTTCGGCTTGCGTGCACTTTTTTTTAAGTAAAGTCTTTTTCTGGTTGTGCTTATCTGCGAGCTGGCTTACATGAGACAATACGGTATTGAAAGAGCGTAATTATTTTGAATAAATAAGAGTTATTTTTTTCCACAGTTCTTTCATAACAGGCCTACTGTAGTAGTACTATAGTGCCGTTATGACCATATATGATCAACTTAAAACAGGTTGGCAAAAAATCGCATATCAAGGTGCCGGAATAATCGTGTTATCGAAATTTCATTATCGCCCAAGCCTAACAAACAAGTGTTATCATCGAAGTTGCCTTTGAAGGTACTTGCTTACAGTCGTTGCATGATGTAACCTTTAGAACATTTTATATCACTGCAGGTTGAGCACAGCAGTAAAAACACGCGTATACAGCTGTCTCTCTATAAAAACACCTGCGTAACAGGATTATGGAATGGCATGGAATGCATCAGGTTTCGCAATTTGGCTAAAGACGTGTTGCAGATGCGGCATCTGCTGCTAGATACGTTTTCAGGCACTTATTTCTGTTTCATCACCATCCTC
>JAHWFP010059057.1:0-27766 GCA_023313725.1 Lithobius niger
TCAGTCTTGCTTAAGGCTAAACAAATACTGCTTTTCGTTCGCTTTGCTCACTCAATCAGCGCATCCTCTGATTCATTTCACCACTCCCTGACTTGTGCTTGTTTGTTTTCCACGGTAAAGGTCACTGTTATTCAATAAAAGAAATTAAACACTTCTGATTAAGAATTACGTTAGTTTCATATTTGATTTTTCTGAAAGTCCGTACGCTAATTCGTCCATTTTTTCAGCTTTACTGTTATGAGTAAGCTTAGAATTAGTTTGGTCTGATATCATTTGCCCGTATAGAATGATTCACTCATACGTTGCTCTCTCTCTCTCTCTCTCTCTCTCTCTCACTTTAAACGGTTCCAACAACAAACATCTCTTCTCATTTTTCGCAACCTCCACCGAACCGGTAGTTGGACGGACGAGGTATGGAAGCGGAAAGAAAGGAAGGTAGGAACTAAACTATTTCGCACACGGTTTCGTCTTCTTCTTCTTCTTCTTCCTTTCCAGCTCCCTTCGTTAGCCCGATTAATTTTTCATCACCGCCTCGCAGCATTCGGCGCGAAGGCCTGGAGGTGTTCGTCGCCCACTCGGGACGCCACCGCCGCACACTCTGGCTGCTTGGCGTTGAGACGACTTTGCTCGGGTAGAGGGGGACGAGGGGGGGCCCGGGCGGCCTCGTAAATCTGGGCGCGCGCTAGATTAGGTTTTAATTGTAGTCGGCATCCCGGAGAGAACGGGCGTCCATCACACCCCGGCCCACAATCCCTTGCCAGCCAACGGCAACGCCCCTATACCTAGACGCCCAAAGTTCCGTCTTCGCCCTCTCTTCCCGGCCGCGACTGCTGCTGCGGCTTGCCGACGTTTGTGACTGTTTAGCGTACCATCCATCCAGACCCGATATTAAGGCACTTTTTGGTTCGTACAGTGTAGAAAAAGAAGACAATAAATTTAACAAACCAATTTCGCAAAGAAGCCCATTTGCTTTTCTTCATCGACTATGCTCACACCACACACGAGCACGAATGAGCGTGTGCTTTTTCAGTTTGGTAGTCTTAATTTGTGTTGAATAAACTTACTTAACAACGTTTAAATTTTTCTAATCCTAAAAACTGCTAAATAGTATTATAGACGTTTTACACTTGGAAATTTCAATAATAGGCCTTTATAAACAATACTAACCGCAAAAAGTGACGATTGAAAGTCGCAGCATGTAGCATTTTAAACAATCTCTGTATATAATACTTTTAAGATGGGATGATGCACACGGCAAACTCATCAAGCACGGAGCAAGATCAGGCAGACAGGCTGGGGTTGCGTGGAAGAGCAGGGGGTACCGGGGGGGGGGGCCCGGGGGAGGAACATAAGGAAATATGGAGGGAACTTGCTATAGCTTGTTCCACATTATGTTTGCAGGAAACTGACTGTATGACCCCACGTTTCCGTCCACTGCGAGTGCAAAAATATGTAAATATCCCAATCGTAGACTCTACAAGTATGATATTACCATGTTTTTGCACTCGTAGTGCAAGGAAACGTGGCGCCATACAGTCAATTTCCTGAAATATAATGTGGAACAAACTGTAGACCGGCGTACGTGGGGTACACCTAGTATTAAGAAACAATTCGATATTTTTTTTGCATATTTTTCAGTAGAACCAACCGACCATTTAAATAACTGTTGTACTATTTAGCTTTTATATTCAGTTATACTGGGAAATAATGTGTGTTTTTGTAGATTAGAGGATACAGTCCCACGAATGTAAATTAAGGGAGGGAGTTTCATTCAGTCATCATGAGACACTCTTTAGCACAGCTTGAAATCAATTTAACCCCTACGATGTATTGCGCCCCTGTAACACTTTATTAACCGAACGAGCGAATAGAGCGTGGTCGAATACTCGACTAAACTTAGATTTTGTGCGTCTATTTTTCTGAAGGTGTGTTTGTCTGTTTCAGACGCAATAACATGTATTTTCTTTGATGTTACCTTGTTTCATTTTCAGGAGTGGCTGTGTGTAATATCGAAATGCGTTATTGCATCTCTCGCTCGCCCAAGTAAGGGCGCATTTATGCAACGACTGGCATTCTCCCAGCTAGAATTTAATCGCGACGGCAAATGTGTGACAGCTACCTGCATGGATTAGCTAAATCCGACGTCTTTTGCGTAAATGTTCTAAGTCGTAGAATTCGCGATAATATGATAAAGAATTCCTCCTGACGAAATGTTTTCCCAGTTACTTCTAAACTCGCATTATTGACCGTTTTCGTTGCGAGTCGACAAAACTAAAACCGCCGCCATGTTGGAATTTCAGATGATTTCTCGCTTCCAGCTGCGAGAATGCACGGCAGAGTCGTTGCACAAACGTACCCTCATTGTGGACTTTAGAACTCAGTTACATGCCTAGCAAAGATTACGAGAAAAACTATTTAAATTTGAATAAATTCAGGTTACAAAGTGGAAAAAATCGACTATTAGAGAGAGAAAATGCACGCATTATCAAATACTGCAAAAAGGCCTTGAAGCTACTGAACACTTTATTGTAGGCCAATGACATCAACATCACGTTAAGGTAATGCGGTCGATGTGTCACCCGTTGAGAATTTTGTAGTTGATTGTGCACCATAACCAGCCATGTAGCTTAAATTTCGTTTCGTCTGTTCAAAGTTCGGTTGACTTACATGATAACATTAATGTAAGTGGTTTAAAATGCTACGTTTATTTCAAATCCTGATTTTGGTGTAAAAAATGGTATGGTGTAATCAAATATGCTAGGGACAGTACCGCTGATTGGTTCTAAAGACACACGCAGTTTAAATCTTATGTAAAATCCAATTCCTCTTTTTGTTTTTGACTGTTATCTAAATTAGCGACACCAAAAACTACGAATGGTAAATGAGGACAGCCGTTTTCAGCTTGTTCTTCAACATCACAGTACCGTAGGCCAAAAATTGCTGAAAAATTGCTAAAAAAAATTGTTTGTACGGAATTTGAAAGGTGCAACGTTTCTTACGAGCCACAAGGTGGTTTAACAAACTGCGCCCGGGTGAGTGAGAAAATATGCGATCCTTAATTCTGAAGACGGTGCAGTCTTTCAAGTTAAATATAGTTTTTTATTTTTTTTAAATTAAAATATTTGAGTCTTAAGTCAACCGAAGCAATTTAATGCTTGTATGGCGACTGAAACGGCTCAGTTTTGAATAATACCATCCCTTTTTGAGAAAAGAAATATCTGGTAAAGGGAAACGCAAACCCGGGGATTTGAACCGGGAACCCTCCGATCATCGTAGGGGGCGAAAGATTGTCCAGAATTGGTCATAGTAAGTTCCCATAGCTGCTGAAAGAACTGCCTCTCACGCTACCCTGGCCGGCAGTCCTGGCAGAGAATTAGCCAAAGCCCCTTTTCTAGGAGTTCGATCAGATCCGCAAATCCACAGCAACCAGGCCGAGCCCTCTCACCGCTCAGCCACGATGACCAGGACTTGCCTTCTCACTATATTCGTGCATCCTGCAAGGCATAGCTTTTGCAACATCTACGTAGGTTAGAGTGAACATAGCAAAATCGTTCCACCAGCGAAAAAAATAGGAAAATGAATACCTGTTGCTATGCACTTGCATGCGTTTGAAGTAATGTTGAAAAACTTAGCTATACAGAAGAGCCAACTGGGATGAATGTACCTTTAACTGTAAATATAGGGACGCCACACGCACAAACAATAAAACACTTTTAATATTCCAACGTCAATAAAAACAAATAAATAAAAAAATAAGCTGTAATTCTTGATGGTTTTTATCACCGTGTCTCTAATAACTTAAACGTACATTCCTCCCAACACAATTTTTTCTCGCCCCTCCGCATCAAGTACGGCTCCAAAGTTCTATTTACTTACCGTTAGTCAATTCCTTGCTAAATATCCGTTTTAAAATTTGGCGACTAGAAGGTTTTCTGTTGAATATTGAGAACTAATTTAACGGCAATGATATATGATCCTTTGCGCGCTTACAATAACCATGACGTTTCATCTGTGTGTGTGCGTGTACTAATTTTCAATCGATTGCTAATCATTATCATGAGATCAAACATCTAAAAGTCTAACGCAGTAAAAATTGAAATTATTTATGCCGAGAGATCGCATAAGAAAAATTATACGATACTAGACTAAAAAATTATAAAGTGTGATGTTAAAATACGAAAATCTTTCCGGTTGGCGACGACAATTTTTGCGTTCATGCTGTTTCGTCTACTACGCCCAAGGCCAACTGAGATAGTAGCTGTGTTCCTCGCTGCGAAGAATGCAGCTACTATCTTAGTTGGCCTTATATTACTACGCCGAATATCGCGAAGCGGTGCGATGGTAACATGCGCGGATGGCGATCTGCTCGTGGCTGTTATAAGTCAGGCGGAATGTACCTTTAATCAAATGCAGGACCTTGTAAATGTATACACATCGCTAGGGCGCGGTATTATCCATGTTATAGCACTCGCTCTGTATTTCACTGCTCGTCACAAGGTCGTCTGAGACAGAAGTTGTAGAATTAGCTTTATAGCTCCAGGTCAGACGATTTAACGTTGTTAAAATCTCATTTTACCACGGCAGTGCTATGAGGCATCATTTCCCGGAACGAGCGACAGCTGGCATGCAGCCTGGAGGCAAATTATGCAGTATCTTCCTCATCGGCCTTAGCTTGATGAACAGAACTCTTTTCCACTTCAAGGTCTTTTTAAACACTACAGCTTGTGAATTAACACGTCACTTGCAATAATCGCACCACAATTAATATTTTTCACGCATATATTTTAGGGTACAAACCTACGAACACAGTGCAGTTTTTAACGTTGTGTTTTCGGCAAAAGTAAAAACGGTCACTTGATCGCCAACAGGCCGCCTTGAGTCGCCAATCGGAAAGAGTGGTGGAACATGTGGTAGACAACCTTGGACTCTCCTGTTTATCACTCCTGATAAATGTTAAAGGCACGCTTGGCAATGCTCAAAAATATTGAAATTTTGTTGGCTCTAGATGACCACCAAATATGAAAATTAACAACGTTGTGGCAAGTCTGGCTCAGATAATGTTAAGGTCGATTTTTTTTTATTTCATATATTAGCTGATGATATTAAAATATCGCTACAATTTTTAATGACCATTTAAAAAAATTAATGTCGATAAATTTATTAGAAGTGTTTTATCGTTTGTGTGTGTGGCTCCAATTTTATTTTTAACGTTTTATCGCACTTATCACTTCTGAATTTACACCATACTCATCAAGTCGCAAGCTTGTCGCACACAGTAATCGTGGTTGTTTCACGGATAACCGTTTTGGAATGTGATTGGGGCTGGAGTTGGGCATACCAGGGGGTCGCAACTGTACTAGAAGCAATATATTGTAAACTACGCAATAAGTGTTCCGTCCGGCCCTTGGCCTACGGCGGTAACGCCAACATGGCGCCAGCTAACTTCCTGTTCTCGTCTGAATGAGATTAGCGAGAGGCCGATCCTGAAATGTATTAATTTATTCTATTTATAAAATTATTGCAACGCCCTATAAAGAGCATAACAGTAATTTCAGAATAAAAAACAATCTTAAAAACAGAAAAAAACATGGCGGCGCTTATGGTGCCCACCGGTCTCGCCTCTGCTCTCGCCTGAACGAGATTCGTCAGATACACATCTTAAAATTCGTCATCACTCCTGTGGTGTTTGAGACGAAGACAACGCATATATTTCAGGTAAATTGCCATAAATGTGAAAACGCTGTGTATCTTAAAAGCGATGCAACCTGTAGCAGTGGGCGTTTTACCGTACTCGTTGGACTTAAGTTTCTCCCATATACTTTTGAGTTACTGTGACTGGATTTATCCCCATGTTCAATCTTTAAGGCGGCTGCTAACCCATAATCTCAAAGCGCACGTATATCACAGATGGCTGCGCCTTAAATCGTGAATCTGCTTGTCCGGCAATCGCAGTTTACCATATTTCGTCTCGTCTTAGATGCTACTTCGTTGATCAAGAGGATGTTCGCCACTGCTCGGAACGGGAGATGTGATATCGTCTTAGAGCACGCGAATCGTACACGTCAAGAAGCAATATGGCGGCCACTTTGTAAAACGCCGATTCAGATATACGATAAGGAATACAGAAGTGAACTTAAATCTTACCTAAGTTGTATTTATTCTTGATCTAGCGTCGTAAATGTGTCTAGGTATCTTAAAAGTAAGATCTTCAGTTCTTTAGTGTATGTCCCATATTCGAAACTCAACTCCCAACTGCATAAGAACAATTTTGGAGTCTCAGCAAAAATGTATAGGGTTGGGGAGGAGAATTTGTAACTCTAAAACATCCTATTGAAACGTGGGGCGCCACGCGTTCCGTCTGGTAATTTTTGCTCATTTTTCAGCCCAACTCTAAAATAAACTGGATTACAACTAAGCTAAACTAAATAATAATTAAATACAAGCTAGTTTCGTTTAGTTTAGTCTAATTTTAGGCTGAAAACTGAATAGAAATTCCCACATAAAACTCATGGCGCCATCTGTAAACTCAGACAGAACTAATAGCAATGAATCCAAGACGTTTCAGTATGGAGTCTCAATGACAAATTCTCCTCCCCAACCCTAGAAATTCTTGGTCTTAGTAATAAACCAAATCTCCTTCGGTGATTATTTTCGGTGATTATTTAATTAATGTTAGCGAGTGTGTTGTAAACAATCCTTAGGTACCTTGGTCAACCAAGTTAAGCATAACACGAGAAGTAATGTTTTACATATGGGTTCATACTGATTAGAAAACTACAGGCAGACCCCCCCCCCCCTAGCTCTGTCTAGCTAGGATGGTACTTCAAAACAGCGCTGAAATAATGCCGCACGACAAAAGAGTGACGTCATAACAGCGAGATGACAATACAGCGCACGACACTACAGCGCGTGACAAAACAGCGCAACGACAAAACAGCGCGACGACGTAACATCTTAGGCGATAAAACAGCGTGCGACAAAATTGCACAAAACGTTGTTTAAAAACGATGACGTTTTGCGCATTCTCAATGCTCTCCTCAGATGAGAGTACAGAGCTGGGGCTGCGTAATTTCTACACACCTACGACCATTTTTTTATGTTCTGCTGAGGGAGGCAGCGGAGGGGGGGGGATGGGGAAGAAGGAATAATTTGTTCCTTGCCGTCACTTGTTCTATCGTAGCCTACTTGTTTAGGAAAAAAAATTTGTTTGGCAAAGAATTGTTTTAAAACGGGATGTAGAACTTTAATAATAAAAAAGTTAATAATAATAAACTTTATTGTAGCACGTGAAAGCACATGTGATCAACAAAACCCGGGTAGAAAAATTGATTGTGCCACATAGGGCGAGGTTTAGGCGCTGGGCCCATTCTTACACCCAACCCGAAATATGTAATTGCAATGTCAGCAGGCAGTAGTAAAAAGTAAAAGTAAACAAGAAAATGGGATAGTGGAGGTTGTGGGAGGGCGGAGAGAAGGGAAGGAAAAGAATGGGAGAGGGATGGTGACGAATTTATGAGTTAAACAAGTGACGGAATAATTGAGCTTTGAAAGCTCCAAAACTAGGGCAAGTTTTAACGGCATCGAGCAAATCATTCCATAATTAGTATTTAGTGTTTCCACTTTGAGGTCCCATTCCAAACCCAGCCAACACTGCCGACCATTTTGCTTAGCGCTATATTCGAGTTCACGCAATGAGGTTTTAAAGGGCGCTACGTATTACACATTTCGTCTGCGCGCAAAGGCTGGCTGCAACGGTCGCAGCAATGCACGGCCGCGAAGCCGACCCAGCGTGCCGCCGGTCTCTCCGCGCTTCGCGGCCACGGCGAGGGAGCTGCGCAGCCGACTTTTGACAGCCGCTCGTCTCGCATTTTCCAGAGCGGTGGGCGTGGTCTGAATCGCGCCCCCCCCCGCGCTGCTCTGCTCTGGTCCCGGCCCGCGCCCATCCACGACTACTTGTCGCGTCGTCGTCATAGCATTATAGCATAAAGCCTCGAGTCGGCAACCGGGGATTAATTCGTTTATTCATTCATTCGCACCTAGTTCTCTGCGGATCCGCTCAATGCAGTTTACACCCTCTTAACCTTTCCCAGCTGAGCTCCCAATCCTAATCAAGTTATAAGGCATGGCGCGCGATAGGCCTAAAGCTGTTCTCATATCACTCGGTCTGAAAATGGTCTCCCGGTTAAATAAAGATTTGCGTTTTACGTGTCGTCGGGCAGGGCGTAGACAGATTAAGGCCAAGAATTTCTGCGATCATCCGCCGCGGCGATCTGAGTTGCGAAAAAAAAAATTGTTGATTTTGATTGATCAGGAATGAACAAACAAAAAAAAAAAAAACCGTCGTATCGTCCGGGGGAACTCCCGGCCACATGACGGGGTTCCCACTGGCAAACTCAGGGAATTTAAACTGCATTTGAAACTCAGGGAAAACTCAGAGAATTTTCATATTTCTCACACAAAAAAACTTGGAAAACTCAGGTAAAACACAAAGCCACACTGTTAGGCCTAGTGCTAAGTGCACAATAAACATAATTTGTCAAGAAAATGTGATAAATAAAATTTTTCTATATACTTCTGTGTTGACACCTACAAGTTGGTTTAATCGGGCCCTAAAAAAACAAGTGAGCCCTAAAAAAACAAGTGAATCTGGTAAAATGTATAGAAAAATTTATGAAATTTCGGTAAATAACCTGTAAATTGACCTCAACTACTCTCGATAACCTGGAAAACTCAGGGAAAACACAAAGCCCGGTTTAGGCCTAGTCCTAAGTGCATAATAAACGTATTTTGTTAAGACAACGTGGTGAATTAAAATTTATCTTGATACTTCTGTGTTGACACTAAAAGTTGATTAAATCAGGCTGCTCTTTTTCATTAGTGAGCCCTAAAAAAACAAGTGAAACTGGAAAAATGTAAAGAAAAATTTATGAAATTTCTGTAAATAACCTGGAAATTGACCTCAACTACTCTCGATAACCTGGAAAACTCTGGGAAAACACTTCAGGATTGTTGCGGGAACCCCTGCATGAGGAAACGTGTTTTTTTCATGTCTGGCTTACATGGCCTTTTTCACTCCAGTTTCCCCAGGACTTGTGATGGGTGTATCTGCACTTATCTTCTTTCTGCAATTTGATCTGTACATTCTTCAAGAATACTTTCTCATTTTGTGTACAGACTGGCGGATTCAGTGAGACTTAGGTTTTCCCGACCTTCAACAAATTTAATAATACAGCACGACTCCAGCGCCGATTTGTAGAAAAATGTTGGCTTTAGCGGTAAATGTTTGGAACAATTTCACGACACAAAAAATGCACGAGTGCACCGCCACTTATAGTAACTATTCGCTGGTTTTAGCGGTAAACGTTTGACACAAAATGTCGTAGTAAATATCACGCACGACTACAGCGCCGCTTTGTAGATGAACGTTGATTTAGTGCTAAATGTGTGAAGCAATTTTAAAAAAAATAATGCACGCCTGCAGCGCCGCTTGATAAATGAATGTTCGTTTTAGCGGTTAATGTCTGAAACAATTTCACGACAAAAATAAGGAGCGAGTATGACTCTTACAGTGTAAATGAAAGTTGGTGTTTGTAGTAGCATGACAAAAAACAATACACCCAGTAAGTTAAAAAATAAACATTTATTTTAGTATTTAATGTGTGGAACAAGATCAGGACAAAATAAAATAATACACAATGCAGTTATTAAATGAACGCTGATTTACGCTAGCAGCGTTTGACATACACAGTCGATCACAGTAGCAAAAACTCTTTTAAGTTACTCTTCCCGCATTAGGCTAATGATTCTACCGAAAACGAACCGAAAATTATTTTTTAACACGGGTCAAAGGTCACACGTATCGGTTTCCCGATCACGTTCTTCATATAGGCCTACTAAACAGGCTTAATGGACTAACGTGTCACATAATTGTACTCGTAACGCTACTCGAGCAACACTATTATACGTTCACATCCGCTCTCATAATGTAACTTGGCCACAAAATCAATACCCTTGTTATTATACTATACTTTCTGTTGTCAAAACTAAAAACAAACTGCATGTTGTTAGGGATTCACGCATTTCACTTAGTACATGTTCCGTCGCCGAAGTGTAGGCGTGGATTCCCATAAGAGGGGGCTAAGCGCTTTTTATTAGATTGCCCTCTGTTTTCAGCAAAGTGGGGCCGTTTGCTCTCCATCGCCAGTTCTCAGTCAGTTATGGTGAAGGTTCTGCGTGTCACTCCACCCGTGTTGGCTGCTTCAAAATTACAGTACTGTGCGGGATATGTCTGCTTTTCAAAGTTTAAACAGACTGGTGATGTGTTGTGTGGTGAGCAGAAAACTGAATGTCCAGGATAGCCTATTCTTTTGGTGTTTGTGAAAAAAAAAACAAGCGGCTACAGCGACAGCCTAGTCGCACCGGTCTTCTGTACAGTTCCGCCACTTCCAGTGTTGAGGGGCACACCTCTATCATGCACTACAACAGCTATCTCTATCATACTAATGTAAAAGCAGTAGCCATCACAATTGTCGGTTAAAAATGTGTTATCTTTTATACCTATTTTACATTTTAGGCGTAATTGTCAGCATTTAGGCCTAATTTTAACCAGCAGTTTTAATTTCGTAAGTAGCAGCTAACGGCGATATGTATTGTACAGTAAGCCTATTCATTTTTGCAACACGGTGCGCCTACAGGAACACAGTTACAGTGTTACAACGTAACGCGCAACGTAGCGTATATAGATCAGTGGTAGTAGGAAAGTGACGAGAGAGACGCTGTTGATGAAGCCAAAAGCGACTCGTAGCAACTTGAGGTTGCCATGGTAAGATGATTTTAGGCCGAATTTTAAAAATGCGGTTTTTATTTCGTAAGTAGCAAATAGGCCTAATGGAAAATTTGGTTCGACGGCAAGCCTATTCATTCATGCAACAATGCGACGAGACTTATTTTAAACGAAGTTAAAATCTATTTGTTGTTTATTGAGTGTGACCTTAGGATTTTAATTCGACGATCAAATGTTATTATTTAATTTAGTTCCGTCGAAGAATTCTATTAGCTCTAAGGAAGTAACGATGTTTTAATTTGCCATGTTATTTAACTAACTTCTCACACTGAATCTAGCGTTGTAAACAATGGTCGTCAATTTCTGGTACCGTTGCGAAGATGAAAAAAGCGACGGACGGACAAAGTCGTTGCAATAGTCTTCTCAGCTGGTACGGCTGTACAGAAGACTAAAACTGGTTTGTCGCGTTCGTTTAGTTAGTATATAAGTAGTTAATGCACGGTAGTGACGTCACGCCAACACATCCCAATGCTAAAAGTGTAGCCATTATATACGATAAATCCCACACTTTTTTGATAACCCACACTTTTTTGGATAATCCAACACTTTTTCCGCGCTCCATACAACCACTGCTCTACCATGTGACATACTTTGCAAAACTACCGTACACAACACAAATTCAACCAACATATATAAGCATATTTGCAACCTGCGACATTTATCGTACTAACACGAAAAAAAAAACCTCCCGTAGGTTACTTACTATGCTAGGACCCCACCCATGGAGGAATGGCCCAATCCGCCAACCTTTCGCTCCGACAGTACTAAAACTAGGCTACCGACACTTGTAAACACACCTAAATACACCTAAAAACATACGATACTC
Organism: Lithobius niger; assembly: GCA_023313725.1. Lineage (NCBI taxonomy): Eukaryota > Metazoa > Arthropoda > Chilopoda > Lithobiomorpha > Lithobiidae > Lithobius > Lithobius niger. Next base: position 11,670 of record JAHWFP010059057.1, read on the forward strand.
AAGCGAACAGCACATTTATAACCTGGCGACATTTTCCGCACTAACACGAAAAAAAAAAACCTCGCGCACGATACTAGTTACCTCCCCACCCCCATCCATGAATGAATAGTCCAAGCCGAACCCCCCGACAACCTTTCGTTCCGACGGTACGAAAACTAGCCTACTGACACCTTCTAAACACACCTAAAAACCTACGAGACTACGCAAGCGAATAGCGCATTTTATACGCTATATCTTATTTAAACTAATAAAGTAGAAAAAATACGGTTTTACCTTAAACACAAATGTCGGTGACTGGGACTGGATATAGGGACGTCCTCGCGTACGTGAGACTTTCGCAGACAGGAATCTTAAACCGGAAGTTTGAGTTCAGGAATTTACGTCATAATTCACAAATAAAATTTTCAAATAATTTTTTTTTTAATCTCAAATAACTAGATATGTTGGCTCGACGTCACTCCTTAGCATTAAAACACATATCCGTGAAGTAGACCGGGTTATCCCGAAATAATTGCTCGTCTGCTCGAAACGGAAGAGTCCAAAGATCTAGGGGTAGCAAAATCGAACTCGCACTGGCACGCTCGTGCAATTTCACAACCCCTCGATCTTTGGACTGTTCCGTTTCTCGCAGACGATCAATTATTTCGGGATAACCCGGTATACTTCACGGATATCTATTACTTAACTACCTAAGTTCTCCGTTGCTGACAGTTATGGGTTAACTCTATTTATTTTTTTACATATTTTTTATGCAGTGGATCCAGGTTGCTCCCAGTTCAGTAATAAATACTCAATACTCTTTATTACCCGTTAAAAAATACAGGATGTCCACAAATTATTTGCCCCATAAGAAATTAAATAGTGTTAACTGTTTATTAACTCAAAAAGTTTTTTTTTACAAAATTTCTGGTGATAAGGGCTTCATAATAAACCTCCACAAATGCCCCTTTTGTTGCTGGAGAATATCATCCAGTTGAAAATCTATTTTTCCCCAAACATTCTTAAGCATATCTACTGATACCGTGTTTATTACCCTGGTTTTACTTGTGGGGCTTCTTTATAAGAGCGGGGGGGGGGGGGCGGGGCATACGCAAGAAAGGTAACTCGTGAGCAGGAATCACGGGACAAAGTCACCCAGGCGATAAAAACGATATCAATAGACATGCTTAAAAAAGTTGGAGGAGAAATCGATTTTCGACTGGATATTCACCGAGCAACAAAAGGGTTTATTATGAGGCCAACATCACCAGAACTTTTGTAAAAAAAAAAAAACGAAACTTTTTGACTTAATAAACCGTTAAATAAATAGACATAACTCGCTGGAAATAATATTAAGGAAAATTGAAAATTAGCCAATAGCGAAAATTTGCCAATAGCGAAAACCATACACTAGAAATAACGTAGTGGACATACGTGATGCACTTACGTTTCGTCGGAGTGGTATGACCCGGATTCGAACCGGCTACCCAGTTCGCCCCCAGATCACCTGCATAGCGCCTTAATCGCTATGGCCACATCCTCCACTGGCATAAAGATAACTCACTGAACTCGTTATTAAGGTCACAACCGTGACCAAGACTCCATTCGACCGAAATTCACTCGGCCCTAGACAATGAAGAGGGAAGATAAATTATACACTCACAAGGCTCAATAAAGGAGAAATATATAGACATAAATCGCTGGAAATAATATTAAGGAAAATTTAAAATTAGCCCATAGCGAAAACCATGTGCGAAATATTGGCTAATTTTCTATTTTTCTTAATAAACAGTTGGCACTTTACATTTTTTTCAATATCTGTTTTCGATGTTTTTTTAAAATTTAATTTCTTTATGGGGTGAATAATTAATTAGGGGACACCCTGTATATTACACGATATAAACTTATGATTCTTATGCGCTGTTGAGACGTGTGTGAGCCCTATGGTTCAGACATTAACGTTTAGGCCATTCGTCACGTGTGCCGATAATTTCTCTTAGGTTAGCCCATCGGCTTGTAAGTACCTCAAATGCCTACCAGTGTTTTTAGCTTCATATGGCCAAATGATTGTCGCTATTACAATCTTCTCAGTAGCCATTTTAATGTAGAAAAAGTGGTATAGTACCTAACAAAGTGTAACAAACAGCTGCTCGTAAAAATTTTCACGAGCGAAAGCATTGCTACCGTACAGACAATTGCACAGTTGCATGCTGATTAGTAAAATAAGAATTTATAGGGCTGGGGAGCAGAATTTGTAACTCTAAAAAGTCCCCATTGAAATGTGTTCCATTCATTCCTATTAGTTCCGCCCGAGTTTTCAGAGGGCGCCATGCGTTCCATCTGGTCATTTTTTGCTCATTTTCAGCCCAAAATTGTTAACTTGTTAAGGAGGGGCCCAAGATTTTGCCCTTGCACCCCTCCTTGGGAAATGCTAGTTGCGGCACTGCTCCTTGAACGTTTCCGGTAGAACTGCGCCTTCGATTCGGAAAATGTTGCTGTTAGAACTCCTTCGACTGTATTACATTGAAATTCAGGGTCATTTTGATTCATTATAGTCAATGACAAATCCTTGGAATCAATCAATGCAGTGTTCGTACTCATGTCTGAAAGTGAATATCCCTGACTATCCCTGATTTTCCCCGACACATTTCTACAAATATCCCTGACCAAAACAATTGTACTTTTAAAAAAAAAAATTAATTACACAGAATCTGCGTAATTGTTCACTCTGCAGGCCTGGCATCGAAACTTCATTTGGATGGCAGCTGCAAATTTTTCTCAATTTGTTTTAAATTTTAAAAAAAACAGGACAAGAAAATAGTGAGCAAAGCGAGTGGAACTTAACGCAAGACGACACGGTTAATACTAAGCGAGAAATTCGGGAAATGAAAAAAATGGCTCATAAAAAAAAGATTCTAAAAAAACCGGTTCCTTTAAAAAAAAAAGAAATTCCCTGACTATCACTGACTTTTCATCAATTTTCCATTTTCCCTTAGACTTTCCCATACCGTATTTCATATCACTGACTATCCCTGATTTCCCAGATCGGTATGAACACAGCAACGACAAATCCTTATTGGACTGGTTCTTGCCCCTCCTGGTAATTTGATCAATAAGTACAGCACTAACTTTCAGCGTATTTAGTCGGTTCCTTTTGTAAAAGGGTTATCAACGGAGTTTCTTTTTTTTTATAGGCTCGTCAACTTTTAGGTAAGTCGCAATCAGACCATTAAATTTACGAACGCGATTATCTTTCTGGCAGCACGACCTTCGACCTTCAAACCGCAATAACGTCTCAAAGTCCTTTTTTTTTCCCTTATCACTCCGACATGGTAAGCTCCGTCGAATCTGTCCCGACCCAACTTCCAATGATCAGTTTCTCCGAATTCCCTTTCTGCAGAATCTTGTCACGTGGCCAGTCTGCAAATTCCGCTCGTTCTTTACAAGATGACGCACGTCTCTTTCCCAAAAATGGGGTGTCCGACTGGTCACCATTAACGGTTCGTATTTCCCCAACCCCAGAGTGTCAACGTGGGATTACGTGAAAATTCAAGAATAGTCTACGATTTGAAGGTTATGGTGTTAAATCTCTCTCTCTGCCAGTGTCCCATCGTTTTCCCCTTCAGTTTCTGCCTTTTTTTGTCTTCCTCCATTGCCCTTTGCTTTACCTGCAAATCCCTCCCCTTCCGGTGACGAATGGTCCGGCTCCCGTGTCCTGGCCTCCCCTAATCAGCAGGGTATTAGGGACCCTGGGTTCGGACATGGGCAGACATTACTCTTTCGGACACGCAAGGCCGGGAGTGGGTGCTGGATTTACTTGCCGATACACCAGATTCAAGATGAATGTGTGGACATGGTCACGGATGGGGTGCTGCACTGCGGACTGGCCAGCATTCGTTGAGCGAGGGGTGACTGTATTAGGTGCTATCACGAGAGATAAAGAACTCCATCAGGAACTGAAGAGTGTCGGATTGTTCCAGAACTTTGTTTCAGCGTATGACGGATTAGGGATAACTTTCCACCCCTTTCCACTATAAAAAAAAAATAACGAAAATACGTAAAAACATTGTCAATTCTATCAACAATTTATAGGGTTAGGGAGGAGATTTGTAACTCTTAAAAAGTCACTATTGAAAAGTCTTAGATCCATTACAATTAGTTCCATCAGAGTTTTCAGAGGGCGCCACGTGTTCCATCTGGTAATTTCTGCTCATTTTTTTTAGCCTAAATCTAAAGTAAACTAAATTACAACTAAACTAAAGTAAATAATAATTAAATACAAGCTAGTTTTATTCAGTTCAGTTTAATTTTAGGCTGAAAACTGAGTAGAAAATCCCACATAAAATCATGGCGCCCTCTATAAAATCAGACGGAACTAATAGGATAGGATCTAAGACGTTTCAGTATGGGGTCTCAGTCACAAATTCTCCTCCCAAACCCTACAAATTCTTGATTCTATCTACATAATAAGAACGCAGAAATCAAGACTATTATACTTTTAAGCGCTACTTTTAAGAGTTAAGTAAGAACCAACGGCACCACGCGTCTGGTAGGAGGGAAGCGTTTCGAGGAAGCTTTTCAGGACAGCATGCTTCTCGAATAGGCAGCTTCGAGGCCGCCTTGAGCCTCATTCATTTCCTCCATAGCATGAACATGAACGTGGAATAATATAATAGAAGCGATCATAGAAAAGGGGAGGGGGGAGCATTAGCGGTGGGAGTGAGTGATTTGAGTCACAAGATATGCTGTAAAGTAATATCAGTATGGCTGAGTGGTAGGGCTCCGGCCTTTGTTTTCAAAGGTCGTGGGTTCGATTCCCCACTCAGGCAGTCTGACATTTTAAGTCCAAAGGCAACGTAAATAGGTTTGCATCCGTATCGTTATTTAACAAGATGCGCTGATTGAGTGAGCGAAGCAAAAGAAAATCAGCATGTATTAGCCAGTGCGCACAAAAATGTTAAGATGCTAAATTCGGTCGAACGTGGACATACATATGCGCTACCATACCTATCCAGTGTTGCAAACGGTGTATTCAACACCAATAAAACTACTGAAATTTCAACTCTACACCAACGACTCCCAGCCAGGAAGTGAAGCAAGTTAGATTCAAGTTCAAGGGGGTCATCGTGTTTCCAATTTTTGCTTTATTTCCTACTTTTCCGGAAATATTACTATTTTCTAACTTTTTTCGCACCCCATTTTTAGATTTGTGGTTACGGTACCAATTTTTTAAAGTGGTCTTATTCTTGTTTTACGTTCATTACCAACCAGTACTAAACAAAAATTAGAGAAGAATTTCTAATCGGCAAACTTCGCCTTGCCGCAAATTTTAGTAAAATAATTTGGTTCATTACCTTAAGTCTAAACTTTCAAATTTTAAATAGTGGAAAACTGGCTGAGAAATTTCACAGCAATTGAACAGTTGCTGTGTTGGTTATTTCTAGCATGAGTGAGTAGATGGTTTGGGCGAGTTTAAGTCCGAAACCGTCTTTATTTACACATATTAACGGCAGAAACTTTAGTTCGCAGGTCCCGTCTGGAGGCCGCTATCAGTTTTAAACAAGTAATTTAAATGAAATTTGAAGTTTGAAATTGTCTGGTCGCTATTTGGCATTTCGATGCAGCAGACTCTTCCGGTCAAAACGACATAACGAAACGACGTTGGCTGCCCTCCTCCCCCCCAACTACAGATTTTGCCCCTGCGGTATGTAGCGAAATACCAAAGACAAGAATTCCCCTAAACAACTAATCCACTCGTGCTTCTAGTTTTGTTTAAAAAAAATTAAGAATTTAGCTTAAAATTCCTACTTTCTACCAAACGAATGCCTTCTTTTTCCTTACTTTTGACGCTAAAAATTCCTCATTGCCTACTTTTCCATTCCTGTTTTATCTACAAAAAAAAAATCCTTATTGCAGGTTTACCTGCAAATTCCTTTTTTCCTCTTCAAAATTTGATACGGCTCCTATCTGTTGATTCATTTTCTAACACGATGCGCCTGTAAACAAGTTTTCAATCGAACTTTATTTTGTCGTAACTAACTCGAGTTCAGATTTTGAAGTTGCTGGTGTGGAAGGTGGGTGGGGGGTGGGGGGAGATGGTAATTCTGAATGAGTCTCTACAACTTTCCAGTTTAAAATCAACTATGTAAACTTCTTATATCGGAAATTACTAACTTCTGACATCTAGGGAGGCCGTCACAAGTTCATTGATTGGCTAAGCGGTAAAAAAAAAAAAAGAAAGGATATCTCAGTATAAATAATATTCCCTGCACAAGGTAGAAAACGTGAATTTCGGGTTAATATTAAAACGCCTTCTTTATGAAGGTGTATTTTTAATTATAAATTCCCTGATGGAATGTTGAATAAATGAAAAAAAATCCCTTCCTTTTCCATCCTCACTCGGTAGCAAATGACGACGTGGCCAAGAGGGCACGTGTCTCTCCCCCCCCCCTTCCCACCCTGCCATCGCGTATCAAATATCCAGCGTTAAATATCAAAGGTCTCGTGGTACTAACTAACGCACGTGCAGCTTGCACATCGTGAATTGATTGAGTCTTAATATACCAGGATTTTTATTTTTCGTATATTCCGGCAGTGAGTTTCCAGCAATCGTGATTCGGAACGCTTTAGGATGTTTATCGTTCCTGCACCGGCCAACATTTCTGATTGCATACTTCCCTACTGCCACTGTTGCCGCAGGTGAATTTCTCCCCTCTGCCTCCTCCCGAGAGAGTCAGTACAATAAAAAGCCCACTTGAATCGTAATGACCAGTAAGAAAACCTCAAGAGCATATTACACCGAAGATATTTATACTGGGATATTTTTCTGGGAATGTTCTTTCAGGGGATATTTTTTGTGCTAGATTTCATTGTAGGTCATCGGCGTCACTCATCACTCTAAAATGCTTGCCTTAGGGACATTTTGCCAGATACATCCAGCCAATTTGCGGATTCTCGAGTACAGGGACTCGCCATCGCTCGCGCATCGCATCGCATGGATACGGAATACTATTGTGTGCGCGATGTATCTTTGAGTCCTGCAAGTATTTTGTGAGCGGCTACGTCTTCCTGGATGGGGTGACTTTAATCGATGGCCGCCATTGTTTTTGTAACCATCTTGGATATCAACAAGGCACTCTGCTACTGAAAACATACAATCGAGTATCTGTGTTCGTTCAGCGCTGAACTCAAGATAGGCCGCGGACACTATATACATGTAATGAAAGGGGTGAAACCAGCCAGAAGCCATATCGTAGAACATTCCCGCCTTTTTTTTTAACAATCACTATAATAATCACTGGAACTCGCGCTGAACGTCTGTGTTGTTAACTTGTCCACGTTTGACGTCATTGTTTGCGCCACCACATTGTCCAGGCTGTCCTGCCGCACCTGCTCCCTCAAGAGTGTTCCCCGTGTGGTGGACTTCTGTCTGCACAATTGCTGTGCGCGAAAAGGAGGAGAAAGAGGGCATACAGACATTGGAAGTGGCGCCCGAAAATAGTGTCTTATGACTCACCTCACACACCGAGTCGGGCGAACTGAAAAAATTAAATTTACGAAATTCAGTATGTGATAGTGCAGAAAAGTTGCCTTTTAGCATCACTACCACACACAAAAAATTACATCGCTCTGAAGTCACGTCTTTGGTTGCCACAAGCGCATTGAAGTTTAACATTGTATGTCAATGGACGGAACGGCGAAAAAGGCAAAAATGATGATTTGATTGCTTTAAAATTAAATTTTAACATTATCTCGTTTGCGAAATCCAGAAACGATAAAAGTTAATCAAAATTTCAAGGATTTTTATTTTTTTCCCAGAAATTTGATAATGTGGTTATGGGCCAAAATAGGCAGAAATGGCTATTTTAGCCTATCATTGATGTTAAATTGCACCCATAGTTTTGAACAAAAATTAAATTCCTTTTAATTACAGCATTGTTTACATGGTTTCAGAGAATATCAAATGAGATATTGATAATATCAAATTTCAAACCAATCAAATCATCATTTTTGCCTTTTTCGCCGTACCCATTGACGCACAATGTTAAACTTCAAGGCTCACGTGGCAACCCAAGACGCGACCTCAGAGTGATGAATTTTTTTGGTGCGTCGTAGTGACGCTAAAATTCAATTTTTCCGCACTATCAGATTTTGTATTTCGAAAATTTAATTTTTTCAGCCCACCCTCATACCGAGGCATTGTTCAAGAATCCACGTTCTTGATTCGTGCTGAGAAGGCGGCGTATCGAGCTCGTGCTTGTTGGATAGGGATGGCCTAATCTTTCGGCTGTGCTCGGCGTATTTTGAATCACCAGGGCGTCCATGAGCCTTTAATATGGATCTATGGCCAGGGTGACTTTGTTAACCTAGTCCTTTGGGACCAGGCGATGGCTGATGAGTTTAATGCTCGTTTTGCGAGTGTCTACGCTCGTCCTGTAGGCCTTTCTCCTCCCTTTGTCTCTCGGGTGTCCCAGACTGGGTCCTGGGACGTGTCTGAGTTTGCCGCTGTGGTGGCGAAGTGTAAGGACAGCAACGCCCCCGGCATCGATGCCGTCTTATATAAGACGCTGCGATCACAGTCGTTGGAGTCGATTAGGGTCTGTGTAGCTTTTTCAGAGCCATTTTTGATGGGGCCCCTGTGCCAGATTCTCCTGGCTCTATACCGTAATTGTTCCAGTGCACAAGGCCAGTTCGCCTCGGTCTTGTCTGCACAACTACCGGCCCATCTCCCTCCTATCTGACCTGAGGAAGGTTTTTGAGCATATTATTGTCAAACGGCTAGAACGGCATCTCGAATTTTAGGACTGTCTTGCTCCGACCCAGTTTGGGTATAGAGCAGACAGAAATGCCCAAGATGCTGTTGCGTATCTACAATCTGGGATTCATGAGGCATGGGCCCATGGCTAGGTCGTTGTAGCCTTGTTTCTTGATATGAAAGCTGCGTACTACACTGTCAGTGTTGATTGGGTCTGCTGCACCGGTGACCCGGTTGGGTGTCGGCACGAAACTGGTCGGTGCCATTTCCGCGCTGCTTGGGGACTGGAAGTTTGTGACAAAGGAGGATGGGTTTTGGTCGAAGGAGGTCACGGCTGGGCAGGGGCTTCCTCAAGGGAGTTGCCTGAGACCAGCTCTGTTTGCAGTTGCGATAAATAACGTGCTTCTTGATCTCGGTCAGTCATCGAATGTGGTCTGCTATGCAGATGACTTTGCCTTGTGGTTTGCAGGAAGTGTGATTGATGAGTGTTGCCAGTGTAATCAGGTTGCAGTTGGTCGCATCTTTTCTCGTCTGTCAGAGAGGGGCCTTCTGCTGGCTCCTGCCAAAACTGAACTCATGGTTTTTTTCAGGGCAAGCTAAGCGGAGTAGAATTCCTGCTTCGATTATCGTTGGTAATACTGTCGTTTTCCAGTCGCCCTCTGTTAAGTAACTTGGGGTAGTGCTGGATGGAAGGTTGGACTAGTAGGCTCACACCAGCCAGCTGAGAAGCAAGGTGAATGCGCGGTCCTCGATACTGAAGCAGTTATTACGGATCAAGGGTGTCACCACGGGGTCTGTGATGGCTGTCTACAGACCATTTGTTAGGTCGCTTTTGGATTATCATTTGCCATTCCTGTCCCTCCATCGAAGGCACATGCATTCCCTTCAGGTGTCTGTAAACTTACTTTGGAGCCTTAGACTTTCCACTGGTTGCTTGGTTTCCACACCGGCCTCTGCTCTCTGGGTTGAGAGCTGTGAGCCCCCTTTCCATATTAGGGCTTGCAAATTGCTTCTCGCCATGTGCATGCACAATATCAATAGAGGTCCTGTAGACCCTGTAGGAAGGATTGTTGCAGACTATTGCAGTCTGGGTCCTGTTGCCAGGAGTGTTCTGGGGTCTCTGGGGCAAGGTGCATCCCTCCTCCTTCGCCTGTCCGCCAGCAAGCCACTGGATGTGACAGTTGCTCGTCCCTTCTGTCCTTGGCTGTGGTATCCGGCCCTGGCGCCAGTTTTTGATCCTCCGTCCGTGAGTGGTAGCATGTTCTGTGAAGTTTTCTGCCATGTGTCTTTCTATTAGGAAACTTGGGTTGGTGGTGTGGGAGATGTCATCCCATCCCTGAAGGTTTTCAGGAGTTAAAGGCTGGAGACTGTCTCCCCCAGCACCATTTGTGAGTTGTGTGCTATATCAGTAGCACTAGATGAAGCTTTAGATCTTGCTCTTCCTGCTTTTGTAGTGTGGTCCGACTCACAGCGATCTGTGCCCTTCAGCGGGCAGTGGATACTCTTGATCTTCGAGACCCGATTGTACTTACAGTGTGTATGAAACTGTGGGAGGCACTGTGCCGGGGCCTGGTGGCTGTGCGTTGGGTTCGTGGGCACGCTGGCTCTCATGGAACTGAGCTACCTGATGATCTGGAGAGGAGCGCAGGTGGTTCTAATGTCGGGTCCCTTCTTGTTCATATCTCAGCCCGGTCGAAGAGCCCTATAATTGCAGGGGGTGTGTTAATCAGTGGACCATGGAGTGGCGCGAGGCGATCTAAGGTCGTGACCTATATCAGATCCAATCAGTATGCAGTTAGGCTTCTGTTCTAGACAGGTTACTGGTATGGGATGCTATGGTGCTGTCGCGTTTGCGTACTGGGCGCTCCCTTCTCAGCGCACACCTGTATTGTCTAGGATGGGTGGATTCTCCTCTTTGTGTGGTGTGCCTAGTAGACTTCACGCCGGATCATTTCCTTCTTCTTTGTTCAATTATAGGGCGCTTCGATCGGGCTGACATATGAACAAGAAGGGACCCTACATTAGAACCACCTGTGATCCTCGCCAGACCATCAGCTAGCTCATTCCCACGAGAGCCAGCATGCCCACGAACCCAACGCACATCCACCAGGCCCCGGCACAGCGCTGCCCACAGTTTCGTACAATTTTTCAGAGGCATCGGTTGGCTCTGGATTCTCATTTCCGTGTTTGTCCGTCTACGGACAGCCTCCTGTCCTTAGCTAGTGGTCGCGGGTTGTGCAGCCGGTTGTTTGCAGTAGCGCGATTTGTGCAGGCCTCGGGTGTTCGAGTGCAGTCCGGGCTCCTAGCCCTCCTGCTCCTCCTCTGTCTGCACTGTGCCCACAGTTCAGGCTCTCTTTGTTTCTTTTCTGTTACTCTGTTCCTCTGTAACTCTGTTCCTATATTACACTCTGTTACGCTCTTGTTCGGTTGTTCCGCTATTCTAGTACTCGTTGGTTCGTTTGTTCCTCGGTATTTCTGGTATTATACGGTGTTGCTGTGTAGCTGTATTGGATTTTCCGCGGGATGCATGGTCTAAGACCGATTTCCTGCGCTAATCCAATGAAATCAAATCAGAGGCGTTTTAGCACCGAGGTAAAAGCCCAGGCCATTACCGGAAGTTACCTAGGATAGCAAAAACTGAAAAGCTTCTCAGATCGCTCTGGACAACATAGTGGCACAAAAATTTACTTCGAACGTGAGACAAGTTATCAATAAATACGGTCAGCGCGAGTTCCAGTGATTACAATAGCGAATAAGCACAAAGTTTAATAACGCTCAATACGGCAGGTACGGATTGTTCTACGATGACTTTCGGCTGGTTTCATCCCCTTCATTATATATATATACAGACTTTATCCAGGCAGCACGCGCGCGACGGACGACGAGCCCCTGTGCTGTAGAACAGTATAACAACGCTTTAATTTCCATGTTCATGAAATTTTCCGTAAACTTCCTCCCTCATGTTTGTGAAAGGCCCGTGCAGAGGCTTCGCGCTATCGCCAACGCTCATTTCCAACCTTAGTCTACTGAAAAGAATAAAAAAAATAAAAAGAGAAAAAACACACATTCACGATGTTGGCATCGCCTGACATTTGCAAGTTGTTTTTCCCCGAAAAATGCGCGTCGGAGATAGAGAAAGATCCGTGAAATTAAGCTGCAATGGAACGAAAGAGCTGGAAGTCCCGTAGTGCCGCCTGGCGGTGACACGGAAGGTACGGCAGAGAGCGCTCCCTAGCGATCGTTCCTTGCGGCGACGTAAAAGAGGAAGATAAGGGCGCTACATGGAGTGACGACAACCTACATTCTGGCGTAAGGTACTGTGTTGAAAACTCTGCTTGCTGACAAAGACAAGGTTGGAAAAGATTGAAATCGGCCCAACTTCTAATATACGGCGTTTCATCATAAGATGGCATGTTTTTTCGCCCTCAAGTTTTTCCAGCTGCCGTTGCGTCGTTGATGTATGGGTTTTCAAGGAAAGATTTTTTTTCCCCGGCAGCAGTGGCGTAACTAGGGTTTTGTACTGAGGGGGAAACACTAGGCATTTTTATTGTATCTTGAGTCCTGCAGGTATTTTATGAGCAGCTACATCTTCCTGGAGGGATCGGCTTTAATCGAAGGCCGCCATTGTTTTTGTAACCATCTAGGATATCAACAAGGTGCTCTGTTCTGTTATCGAAAACATAACAATCGATTATCTGTATTCGTTCTGGGGCGAACTCAAGATAGGCCACGGACACTATAGCCGAATGGTGTGGAGTGAGAACCGAATAACAGCTAGAGGATCTTGGTGAGCGCTGTGAGCTCCCCCAGCTGGCCCCTGAAGCTGACGCATTTTTTGCTATTTTCCGGCATTTTCTGGCATTTTAAAGTGCCAACGGAAACATTTTTGTAATGCAGTCAGCAAAACTGCATTACACGCATAAAAAAATTGTAATGTAAATCTTTCAGTTTTTCGTACTGGATACTTATTTTTTGACCACTCATGTTGACTTGTTAGAAATGTTGGGAATTTTAAGCTAAATATAGAGTTGGTTAATTCTCACTGTTTATCTTGAATGATTTTCGTGAATGTCAGTAGGCCTACGTCTGCGCTTGATTTTTAAATAAAAAAAGGCAATCCAGTCTAGCTAAAAACACTTGTCTATTACAATCCTTTACTTTTTCAACAGTTGTATCAACAAAAAGAACTAATGTTAAATAGAATTCATCTACCAATAATCAATTAATGAGCTATTTTCGTACTTCTCCATGTGTTACCTGTTTTTTTTTAGTCATTTACGGGAGAAACAGTAGAAGTATAAATTATAGTGTCCGCGGCATATCTTGAGTTCGCCCCAGAACGAATCCAGATAATCGATTGTATGTTTTCGATAGCAGACCACCTTGTTGATATCCTAGATGGTTACAAAAACAATGGCGGCCTTCGATTAAAGCCGCTCCCTCCATGCAGGAAGGTGTAGCCGCTCATAAAATACCTGCAGCACTCAAGATACGCTGCGCGCGCAATAGCTAAGATGAATGCAGTCATCTGGTGGTAAATGATTTTTCAGCTATGCAAAAAGTGACTTGGCCAATTTGCCGAATAAAGGGTGGCCGGCCGCACACCAAAATCGACAAAAAGTCTCACGACAGGACATTTTGTCAAATCCTGTCTCAGCATGCTGTAGACGACTCCAAAACAGTAGGAATGAGCTGAGCGCCACACACCGGATGCGACGTTGTCGCTAGACGTCTTCGTGTGACGGGGGGTCTCTCCACCAGATACGATGTCTAACGATGTTTCGTCTTGCAACGACGTTTTGTCGACATTGGTGTGCGCCAGCTACTCTTAGCCTTCAAAATCTTACAGAGGGAACGAATCGCCCCTTTGCATCCCTGCCCCCCCCCCTCCCTCCCTCACTAGTTACGCCACTGCTGGCAGCATCTCAACAACTTACATGGACTTATCTGGTATGTACTTAAACTGAAGCGCATAAGCGCATAACTAGAAAACAAAAACTAATTTGCTGAGAAACACGAATTAACTTTCCTGTAAGGTTTCAGATGCTGCAGTGTTGCTGTACTGTTTAGTCCACGTGAAACCTTACTGCTGTATTCAAATGTTTTTAACATTTTTTTTTTTTTTACTTTTGCATACGATAGGTCAGCTAATGATTGGTGCATTCTCCTCGGCTAAATGACATAGCTGGAAAATGGTTTTAAAAAACCAATCGTCTTAAGTGTGCTTAGCACAACTCAACAGGTAATGAGGGTTCGTACGAGTCCTTGAGAACCTGGAAATATCCTGGAAAGTAATAATGAACGTCCATGCGTGGAAAAGTGCTTGAAAAATCTTGAAAACTGATGTATGTATCATCAGTAAGGAGGGATGAACGGAAAGTAGACGACTTGACTTAAGAACACTGAAACAACTGCCCTAGAACATAATTGAGTGTGTAGCCTCGCATTGTTCTTCCTTTGTTTCGGCATCAAAAGTTTTGAAAGATGGGCTATGGTTTTATTGTATTTTACGTGTGTAATGGTTGGATACAGCACAAAGGTTTCACGTGGAGTAAACACTACAGCAACACTGCAGTATCGGAACATTACAGGAAAGTTGTGGGGGCTCCTTTCTTGCTTTGACTTCATATCGGTTAAACCTTATCTTAAACGTCAAATGATTCGATATACGACGGTTCATCGTAAGAATGACATTTTTTTTTCGACCTTGGTTTTTCCAGCTGCGTTTGCGTCGTTGATGTACGGGTTTTCAACGAAAGATTTTTTTTCTTCGGCAGCATCTCAACACAACTTACATACCATCTTATAATGCTTGAACTCATCTGGGATCGTACTTTACAAACTAAAACATGATATTTAGACGTAAGTCAGTAGTTATTTTCGCGCGTCGTATCTTGAGTTCTGCAGTATTTTTTGAGCGGCTACATCTTCCTGGAGGGGGCGGTTTTAATCAACGGCCGCCACTGTTTTTGTAACCATCTTGGATATCAACAGGGCACTCTGGTACCAATAACGTACAATCGATTATCTGCGTTCGTTCTGTGCCAAACTCAAGATAGGCCGCGCACACTATACATACTAATTAACCAGGGAAGAGCTTAGACATTTTAGATTTGCTTTCATGAACATATTTATCGCCATTGGCGGCAGACTGTAGTCGACAGGAGGACATTGGTTTTTCCCACGGGAGGACAAAGGACAATGAAAATATGAGGCTTAAATTCGTCTATATTTTACTACTTTATAGGTTTAAAAAAAATAATTGCATTTTTATGTGTAGCGTGCTAATTATTTGCTCATTTATTTAGTGCGTTATATATATATATTTGCTGAGCATTTAAGGAGTCGTGATTGGCTGCTGGCTGCCGTTTACTGGCTTCCCATTGGTTAATGGCCGTTAGAAAATTATGAAGGTATATTTTCGCTTTCAAATTGAAAAAGGTCTCCAGCTCAGTTACAAATTAATGCCGAAATAGCCTGTGCTATAACACAGAAACCACCAAGTGCCCGAGTTTACATTACTTCCACAAATAATACTTCCAAAATTAATAAAGAAACAAAACCACACAGATCCCCGGGGAGACTCTCGAACATTTCACCACAAAAACGAAGCTCACGCAACAACAAAACCCGTCAACAAACAACAAGTTTCAAGTCGCACAAGACCAAATAAAGTAACATGATCAACGCGCAAACGAGAACAAGGAGGCTTCATGTCTGTCTTGAGCAGAAACCGCCTGCAATTTCATCTAAATGTCACGACCCACCCCCCTTGCGCGGTCCCATCTGCGCGGGTCTCCGTTTCTCCCCGCAGGCCAAAAGCCGGGTCGGTTGTGACTGCAAAACGCCGATGACGCCCCAAATGAAAAGCAGTAGTTATACAAAGCGGAGGGATATCTGCGAAGAGTGGGCCCACTGCCATACGGGACGGCGCGGCGTATTAATTTCCGCCCCTCGGAGGCGACGAACAGCCCGTGTTAATTAGTCCGCCACTGATGACAGCAACGTTGTAACCGCAGAGCATGACTCCAGGACGAAGCAGCGTCCGCTGCCGAACCTGCATTGCCAAGTCGTTCGTCGATTTCCCCCCCCCCCCCCCCTACCGAAATGCATCTCCCCCTCCCGCCCACGCACCCACCACTTCCCACACTAATATTCCATGGCTCCGGGCAATAAGCAAAAATAACAAGAGTTCCCATGGCATTGCTCGATTCTGAAGGGAAGCGCCATGCAATTTGATTTGTTGTTGAGTCATTTTTTTTTTCACCGTAAACCCGAATACCGCATTAATCTAGCTCTGACACTGGTGGGGGAAATATTTTTTTTTTCACATCTGGTTAAAGAACCCGTCTTTCATGAGTTG
>JAHWFP010059058.1:802-34397 GCA_023313725.1 Lithobius niger
CTTGAAGATGATCGCCGTCCAATATTCGATCGGCCACAACTTGGCATTTTTATAGCGAACGTCGGTGATCATATGTTCATTCAGGACTAAGCAGAAATTATGAAATCATTGGAACAGCAGTTTTTGCATCAGGACACACATTGTTGGCAACTGTGCAGGATACATGTTGTTGACATATTGTTGCACCAGGATACATATTGTTAGCATCAGTAAACTTCTAGGGTTGGCTTGAACACGGAGTTCCACGATTCCCACTGGCTTAACATGGCACAGTTTTTTGGTGATTATGCCTCATCCACATGCCCGATCTTGGTTTTTTCCTCATGGTAAACCTAATGTGTGTTTGGCCGCAACTATGTCCAAACTTTGAAATCCTTCGGACCAACAATTTTTGCATGATGATGTCACAATGTTTGCATTGGAGTCCTTTAATAGCAGAGTTCCGCATTCACTCTAATAATGTAAGCTTTTGGTTGCCTAGCAACAATCTACAGGTACCTCACAAGCAGTCTTCCTTCAAGCCCTTCTTCTGAGGTGCCCATAGATCACTACTTCGCAGCCAAAAGCTTGGCATTATGTAATTATTTTCCAAGCTGTGGTTAGATGGTTTTTCTAATTATTTACATGATCCCACATTGTTGTTTATGTTTTTCAAATGTTCACTATAGTAAGTGTTAGAGTGAAAAAATGATCCCTCTTATCCGTCTGTTTTAAAACGTAAGTGAAGGATTTGATAGGCTTAAAAACAAAGAAACTTTAGTTATTAGAGTGAATTACACATACTTAATCTAGAATAGTTTTGGTTCCCCGTCACGAAGGGAGTTTTCTTGGGAATACATTACCTCTTTTCTTGTAAAGTACGGTGAACTTGTTATTAAATTTATTTCGGGTGGTTCAAACATGGGATGTCAACTTAGTTCAGTTATGCTTGTTATTGGGAGGGGAGTATACAGACAAAACAGCTAAGAAGACTATTACTACAACTTTGTCCGTCTGTCCGTCGTCTTTTTCCTCTTCAGAATGGTACAAACTGTTTTCACAATTACATTCAGCATTAAAAAATTAGTTAAAGCGAATAAAAAATAACCAGATGTATGAAGCAGAAGTGGTCCGAAAGTGGTGAAAGTGTACAGTAGACCGGTTGCGACTAGGCAGGTGCCGCTCCCTCTTGTTTAAATTAATTTATTTTTCCTTTAGGTTATGTACATGTACTACTTGTTGGGCCATCGGCTGATGGAGCTGAACATCCACATTGACCGCAAAGACTTGATGGCAGAAAACACTTACCTCCTTACACTTGATGGAGACATTGACTTCCAACCGTTGGCTGTCCAGTTGCTTGTAGATCTGATGAAAAAGAATCGCAATTTGGGTGCAGCATGTGGACGCATTCATCCCATTGGAACAGGTATAGTTCTCACTTTTGATGATGTAATGTTTTCACGGTCGCTGTATTTTCATGAAGTGTAGTCGAGTAATTTACGTTCTTGTTCCCTGCCAGGCCCCATGGTATGGTACCAAAAGTTCGAGTACGCCATTGGTCATTGGCTGCAGAAAGCAACGGAGCACATGATTGGCTGCGTTCTTTGTAGCCCTGGATGCTTTTCTTTGTTTCGTGCAAAAGGATTGATGGACGACAACGTTATGAGACGATACACAACAAAATCAGATGAAGCCAGGCATTACGTACAATACGATCAAGGTATTTATTTTGTAGACATATTATACAATAAAACCATTCAAATCCTATATATTAATTTATTAGGTTGCTTAATCCTCTTTACTTAGTCTTACGTAAGATAATGATCCATGTAATAACAACATTGCTCTCTCGTTTTTGCCCCATTTTTTCCTTCTGATGTTGTAAAAAAGATGATGGCATTACATTCTTTGAGAATAAACTGGATGGAAAGCCAAATGGGATCGGGAAGTGTTAAATAAATATGGATGGAAACCTATGTATGTTGCCTTTTGGACTTTATGTCAGACTGCCTAAGCGGGGAATTGAAACCACAACCTTTGAAACCAAAGACCAACGTTCCACCGCTAAGCTATGTCAGTATGGCTAAGCTGTAGGACTTCGGCCTTTGGTTTCAAAGGTTGTGTGTTCAATTCCCCGCTCAGGCAATCTGACATTTATGTCCAAAAACCAACGTAAATAGGTTTGCATCCATATTTATTCTTTGAGAAGCTCAAATGAGATTTTGTACATTTGACAAAGTAGCAAAAATCCACAGTGTTTACTTTTATTACTGCTGAAATGTTTAACATTCACCATAGTTGTGAAATTTGCGCTTCATGCAATGGTATCAAAATATGCTTTGGCATGAAAACACACTTTTTGTTGCAGTCATGACATGTTCTGTGGGGAGGGTAGGTCGGCTGCAAGATCTATATCGTTTTCATTCTGAATGAGTTCATGGTCAATAATACTGTCAACCTGGTGTCTTCCCAAGGACACATCTTAAATGCTATCTGAATTGGTAAAGAAGGAACTATTACAGTTTGCTGTGATGTTACCCAGTTTTGTGTTCGTATTGTTTTTGTTCTGTTTCTTATCCTCAGCTGGATGAAATAAAGTTTATTATTATTGTTATTGTTATTGTTACGAAACCAAGGGTACTGAAATCAGCTAGGGATAAAGCAACCTTAGAAACTAATGCATGTTAAAAGCCTTGAATCGTTTCTAAAGCTCATTGTGAGAAATCTGTTAATTAGGTGACTACAAACATCTAATTTATTCTCTTTTATCAAATAATAGTATTAACTATGGGTCTTAATCTTAGTCTTAATGTGAATCCCTACTTTTTCAATATAAATGGCCAGTAAGTATTCTTTTCTAGCTCAATAGAGAGACCAAATTCGTGGATAACAGTCTTTACATAATCTAACTTACTTTCACATAAATAATCAATAATTGGCCAGTAAGTCCTTTGCTCTAGCTAAATACAGAGACTAAATATTGGATAACAGCTTCAATTATTTCTGAATAATTAGGATAATAATGTCGAATGATTATTTTTAACCTCTGCTCATTGTTGACGTGAAGCCACAGTTTCCACATTTACAACGAATAAAATAATTGTTCTCATCACGGGCTTAGTTTGAATTTATCAATTCAAAAATGCATCATTTTAATTTCAGGGGAAGATCGGTGGCTGTGCACCCTCCTGCTGCAAAGAGGCTACCGAGTTGAATATTCAGCTGCTTCCGACGCTTACACTC
Organism: Lithobius niger; assembly: GCA_023313725.1. NCBI lineage: Eukaryota > Metazoa > Arthropoda > Chilopoda > Lithobiomorpha > Lithobiidae > Lithobius > Lithobius niger. The sequence continues at coordinate 4,028 of JAHWFP010059058.1, forward strand.
ACTGCCCTGAAGGTTTTGGTGAATTCTACAACCAGAGGCGTCGTTGGGTGCCTTCTACTATGGCCAACATTTTGGATTTGTTGATGGATTCCAAAAAGACTATTACAGTGAACGACAACATATCTCTGCCATACATCATTTATCAGGTAACCCGTTTCCGTTTAACTTTTAAAGTACAATACACCACTACGTACTCATTGATGACGTTGCCGACTGAAAATCTCAGACCAATCATCAACATTACTTCCATCACAGCACTTGTAGGCAAAATGCTGGATTGGACTGCCACGTCAAACGTACAACAGAGACAAGGAAGAGAAGCCAATGGCAGCACTAAAAATAACACCTAGTCACATTGTGACAACAGACGAGCGTCCAACCAGTGACGGACCAATCAATGAGTTGAACTAGAATGCTTATGTTGCAGTTGTAAACTCAAGCCATACTACCCATCATATTATGCTTCTATATTTTATTTAAGAAATTACTTCGCCAGTGAATATAGCACCACTTTTGTAACACCTGGTAAAAGGTTGGATTTTCACATCTTATCGAGTAAGTGTGGCCCACAAGTCTAGGGGTTTGCGGCCAAGCGTTCCACAAATAGGGCAAGATCCCAGCTTGCTAGGCAGAATCATCTCAAGTTCCTGGCCAAGTTATCACGGCCGATGCCCATTCATTGTTGAAATCCCATTGCACAGATCCATTATTTATGTAAAATTCGTGCGATGTGCCGGGGGAAGGGAGGGATATAATCTCCAACCCTGTCAACCATGCGATGCACTAGCTGGCGAGTTATGCCTGGCATTGGATACAAGCACGGACTGTTTAGTGGCCCGCTGGTATTCCAGGTGCTACGACAACCAAACCAATGGATTGCCATGTTTTTAGCTACCCTGTACATTGCAGAGACGTTCGTGAAGAAAATCGGCATTAATCGAAAATTCGAAGAGTAATCTCTTCCACCATTGTCAGCCACTGGTCAGTCGGTGAGTGACGTCAGTTCACTTACGAACTGCAAAGACCAGCAACAACTGACTGTGAACGACTGCCTCACGGGTTGGTTGTTATGCCGATGCTTGTTCGAGTTGCATGTGTCGGAGATCTCATGGTAGTGTGATTGGGTGAAAACTACTCGTTTTAAAAGATAGTTGCAAATCAGGCAAAACGCTTTTGTGTTATACTAGTAGATTCAAAGCAGCCCTGTGACAACCTGTATGACAATCTGAGACTTAGAAAGAACACATTCCTAAAGCATTCATTTAGCAAATTAAGTAGCTGTAAACTCTTTCAGTGTTTATTTGTATTTCTGTTTGGACATTCGGTGGTGGGTAGAGACCAACACAAGATGCTTTGTTTTGTCATGTCTAATGCAATATATATTTTGCAGGGAATGTTGATGGCAGGTACCATTCTCGGGCCAGGAACAATCTTCCTCATGTTGGTTGGTGCGTTTGTGGCAGCTTTCAAGATTGACAATTGGACTTCATTCGGGGCTAACATCGTTCCCATCCTCATTTTCATGATTGTGTGCTTTATTGCAAAAGCGGATCATCAGGTAAAGAAATCCATTTCCAGTGTAGTCCAGTGACTGCACTGTCAAAGCCATTTCCATCAAAGTTCAGACTCAAAACTGGATTACTTAAAAAAAATATCGAATCCAGCCAACACATATCTCTATGGTGTGACCATAACACTCTTTGATGGTCTGATGGCGATGCCATACACAGACATTGAAGATGTGCTTGGCTGTTCTCTGATTGTTATTCAAAACCCTAATAATAATAACAAATGTTTGGTTTAGATGCACAAAAATCAGATTAGGGAATTGGGTTGCATTGGGTGACTTTTAAACCTATAACAGAATATTTGTATTACTTGCATGGCTATATTCAAGTAATACTAAGAATTTTCACCTTTCTGTTTGCGTGGTGGGTGGAATAACAAGTTTTCTAGTGTGGTTGTTTATGGTTGACCTTACTTTGTTATGAGCTGGTCTGGATTTATAGGCGGGTCGAAGGGGCAATTGCCCCGCCTCCCCCCCCCATTCAATGGGGGGGGGGTCCCTTGATACAAGAATATAATAATGATATTATTTTATTTTATTGAAAAAGAATAAAAAATAAAAATTGTGACGAACCTCACTATACTTTGTTCCACATTATGTTTTCAGAAAACTGGCTGTATGACGCCACGTTTTCTTCCAATATGAGTGCAAAAAAACCGTAAACATCCCATTTGTAAACTCTAACAGTAACTTTGTCGAGTCTACAAGTGTGATATCCACATATTTTTGCTCTCTTAATGCAAGGAAACGAGTCGTAATCCAGTCAGTTTTCTGAAAACGTAATGTGGAACAAGCTATACCAGACAGATAAGGCTTATATAAGGAAGTTCAGATTCATCCAATACATTGTAACAGTACGGATGTCAAATGAATTATAGTTCTACAAAAAGCCACTTTTAAAAATATGGATAAGATGCCGTGTAGGCTTCTTAAGTATTTCGTGGAAGCCCTAGCCTCACCCCGGCCTTCAGAAACTTACGTGATTTCACCCTGTTAAATTATAAAAATCCCTGAAGCCTAAATGACTTATTGACCTAGCCTTTGGCATAATTAGTGCGACGGAGGACACTATGTCATAGAATGGCTGTTTCTGTTGCAGAACGATTTTGGTCTACTGTGCATTTTATATAGGCATTATATCTTTTAAGTGATAATTTTGCCAAATATTAATCAATTTTGACATTCAGATACGCCGTTCTAAAGTTATCTGACACAACTTAAAAAGGTCCCGTAAAGGACAAATTGCTACAATAAACTTGTTCACGAATCCAAATTACTGCAAAATTTCTTCCTTATCCCTCGCTACCACCCACAGATACGTTCCCTCTCCACCTGCAGACCGTCTTTCATTTTGAAAAAAAGACCACCTGAAAATAGGCTATTCTGTTTCTGGGACCTAAAGCAGTTGTAAATATGTAAGATAGGCATAATCTTTTTTCCATGAAAGAAGGTCCTAGGATTGTTATAAACGATTAAAAACATGAACATTTTTAAACCTTATTATTTTCCTGAAATGTCGGTCCCCCGGTTTCTTTCAGTTGTCTGCAGGTAGGTGGAGCCTTTCTACTGCGTTTGGACCAATCAGAAGTCTCCTAACATGTAATGGAGATGTAGTGCGAGATTCACCAATTACAGCCATCCTTGTTTTTTGTAGTTTTGCTGCACGTGTAGTAGCCTATGTATTCTAGTGACTTACTTAAGCCTAATGCAGCAGCCGCTGACAAATCACGATTGCTACTTGCTAGGCATAAAAAACAGTCCCATAAAATTGGGTAAATTATGTAAATTTTGTGAATTCTTTTTGGCATGTGTTTTAATTCTAAGTATGAGGGCCCACCAAACTGTAAGTGCCCCCCCCCTGGTCTAAATCTGGCCCTGGTTACAAGTAGAGAATGAAAGGATTACATATTACGCAATATTGCTTGGAAAATTGCTAAGTTGGAATTAGAAATAAACGCCTGTCCTCAAGAAGCCTGTTTGAATTATTAAATGATGTTTTCACTAAAAGGCTGTAATCCCCGATTAAATAATATTCCCTGACAGTCAACTTGGTGACAGGCTCGAGGTCCATATTAATCACGAATTGTAATAATTTGCTTGTCTTTCTTCTAACACAGGTGTTCAAAGGTTTGGTGGTATTTTTCTGGGCCTTGCGTGGCTCCAACTACAAAATACTGCTTACTAATTGAGGTATTGTGGCTTTGCATGTTGAGGTGTCTTTGCTTATTTGTTTGTTGAATGTGCTCTCTTGGGAATATAACTTACCACTTTAACTTTTTACAACCTATACCCACACCATGCCAAATCTGCTTAGCAGCCCCACCAAGATGCTCTCCCCCCACCTGATTACCGAAGTATGCAATTTGTTAACACATTTTTCAAAACAAACAGTGTTAAACAGAGACTGCACTAAGTTTAAGCTGATATGAGGCAAAATTTAACACCACCCACATCGACCGCTAACAGGGTTGCAGACTTTTGGTTTGCTGCTGAATCTGTGTGTATTAATTACTCGCTCGCATATTTTTTCCGGTCCAAAGCCACATGGCCGGTACAGTGACTTGCACAAAAGTTGGACCACTTTCTTTTGACTTTACTGATGTTTGCAGAGATGCAGTTCTCTAAAAATTAAATATAAAGCAACCTTCATCTTTAAAAAAATTTATTTTGTTTCTTTTCTACCAAGTTTCATTTAACATTTTTGTTGTCTTTTGGTAAGCCCATAAGATCATCACTTCCGGTGACAAACCAGCCACACCACTAATCTCTTTCGCCAGCTCGTCCTTTACTTTCTATGAAATTTTTAACCTAAATAATACTAACCAATATAAGGCCTTAACAAGTTAAAATATCTGGCTTCACTTACGTCTACTTTCTTCTTTAAGGCATGTTGCTAACTGTACTTTAAGGCTTTTCTGTCAAACATTAGGAGTGAGGAATGGGGATTAACCACACATTTTGGTAACAAACATCATATTTTATGTCGCAGGGCTTCAGGCAATTTTTTTTACATAACGGTAGCACTTTACAATTTGTTGTCGCACGATAACGGATCACAAAATTCAACTGTGCATCATAAGCTTTGCGAAGCAAGCACAACCCAATCGTTATCATTGTCTTCAAACCAAAACCAAATTTTGGATTGAATCCGTGATTGGTCAAAGTACAAATGGGAGTTTTTTATAGACGAAGGCAGCCCTCAAAACGTGCTGTGTATTACATTGCAAATTTACAACAGATTTGTGTGTCAGCTTGTCAAGGTTCCTTTAAAATAAAAAGGAATTGATTTTAAGGTATCTTTAAGGTCTGAAGTTTAAATCCAGTTTAGAACCGATACTATTTGAACGTGAAGGTTAAAATCCACTTAATCACTCATGTTGATTTCATGATCACATATGAGGAACCATATTACAATAACCAAGATGGACAAATGTCCAATGATAGGAATGATACATTATTAGCGATTAAATGTCAATGAACAAGTTTTTAACACATAAGGGCTGGCAAGCTAAAGATCATCAATTGAAATTGAATCCAGGGTGGTAATAGTACATTACATAATACCTAGTTTATTTAACTCTAATATTTAAAGATATACTGGCTAGTAACATACACTATATACCAATTTCATTTGTAAATGTATGCACTCCTTTAACAGTGATATCTGTATCTGTTTGTCCAACATAACACAAAACTGTAGTTGCTTTTGTATCTCCGAAGCTATGCCTAGTGTGTGCGTTTTTCATTTGGCTAGTCCTTTGTATATTGTAAACGTGTTTCTACAAATTGTGGTTTCTCATTTATTCGTCTGATGCGTCTTTTGTTGTCCATTGTATGAACCATTGTTTTGTGTGGCTTTTTTCAGTTGCTGTTAGCACAAATTCTGAGTGCACTCTATGCACTCGTCATGATGGCCGTCATTGTTGGTATATCGCTCCAAATGCGAGAGGACGGCATGGGTGCACCGTCTTTTATCTTTTTGGTCGCCCTCTCGGGGAGTTTCTTCATAGCGGCTTGCCTCCATCCGCAAGAGTTCTGGTGCATTGTCCCCGGCCTTATATACTACCTCAGTATTCCGTCCATGTATTTGTTGCTCATCATTTATTCCCTCATCAACCTCAATGTCGTAACGTGGGGAACACGCGAGGTCCAGACCAAGAAAACCAAACAGGTACGTTCGTTATTTTTTCTTATTAAACGTATGTCACCTTGTCGGTGATTATTGTTGCAGATTCTCCTTTCACAGCTTCTAACCGCTTTCTATGCCATGGTAATGATGGCTGTCATTGTGGGAACATTATTACAAGTACAGGAGGATGGATGGACTTCGCCGGGTACATTGTTTCTTATCGCCGTAACTTTGACATTCTTGATTGCGGCAATACTCCATCCACGGGAGTTCCTGTGTGCTGCTCACGGATGGCTGTACTACTTGCTTGTACCTTCCATGTACCTCCTTCTGGTGGTGTATTCTTGCATTAATCTTGACAACGTATCATGGGGTACAAGGGAGGTGGCACAGAAGAAGAAAAAGTCAGAGGTCAGATGTAATCCAACATGTTGCCCGTCGATTTGTTGTGTTTAGTTTCTGCTGTCGTTATTTACAGTTTGAATACAGTATGTTTTGTATCAAGTTAGTTTGATCTGCTTGACGTAAACTGTTGCTTTGTTACGCAGGATTACTACTACTGAGCAAATAAAAAAAGCACTCTTATGTAGGATTTACTGAACATGCCAATACTCTTTGGGTGAATGTCATTTAAACTATTAATGTGCTGCTGCTGGCAAAAATAACTGCTTCAAAGTCTACCTTAAAAACCAAACAACTTTCAGTTAACTTTAAAATGTGACGTTGCGGTTTCCATTTCCAACTTTGCTGTATACGTCTAGCCTAAAGCGCCATTGTCTTGTGCTTGTTGTGTATCTCCCGGCTGATTCTAGGTTGAGCTGGGTTGGAGCATGATCTGTTGAGCTGCAGGTGGTCAACTAATACGTTGTCCACCTGCAGCTCAACAGTGAGCACGCTGCAACCCAGCTTGACCCAGAATCGGCATGATGGTTTAGTTGACTCTTAAACAAGATAATCAAGTGTGGAATAAACCTGTGTGATTGGAAACCTGAGCTCGTCGATTGTGGTATCTTGTGCAAGTGATCTCTATGAAGCATTATGTGTGGGGAAATCTGTAAAGCCCAGCCTTCCGCTTTACACATATTACTTTCGAAATCGGTCAAGGAAATTGTTTCTGTGGTTAAAGGTAGGTGTTCACCAACAGAGATTAAGAATCTACTATGACTACTTCTATTATCTGTTACGTTTTAATCTTTACATTTGATCCGAGTTGCCCAAGGATTTACCAGATTTTCTTTGAAAATATTTCTTAGGATATTCGTTTGCTTGCTGCAAGCTTTAATGATCTTTGAAAACATTTCTTGGAGCATTCCTTTGCTTGATGCAAACTTTAATGATGTCGTAGTGGTTAGATGGGGTCATATAGATTCTAAGGTTTTTCCATTGGAGAACAATGGCCTTTAATAACAGGTTCAACCTTCCTGGAACTATTTATATAATAACAAAAAACTCGATTTTGTAATGCATTCCAATCCAACAATAAACGATTTGGGAATAAAAAGGCTTTGATTCATGAAAAGTCATTGCTGTTCGTTCGTTAAGTAATATGTTGTTGCTGTCTTGATTGTTATTTGTGGGGTACAATTTGTTTTGTATTGCTACTTAATGTTAAGTGTTACTTAATAATTAGCAATATCACGTGATAGCAACAACTGACCAATTGTGATGTTAATACAACGTTTGTATCCATGGGTTTGCAGGAATTGGCAGAGGAAAAGAAACAGGAAGAGGAAATGAAAAAGCAGCAGACGAGTAGCCACTTTCTGGGATTTTTGGGAATGAAGGAAGAAGAAATGGAGGGTGGCTTCACCATCAGCTTACCTAATCTTTGCACATTCCAATTTTGTACCCATCCTAAGCCAAAGGACGAACAAATCCAGTTACTCAAAATAGATAATACCATGCAGAAGATTCTCGACCGACTCAACCAGATTGAAAAGTAAGAAGAGCTATGTCATTGACGTGATCCCTTTTCTGTTAGCATACACCCACTTTAGTACTGTAAGTAGCATGTACCCTAAATAAGCAAACAGCCATCATAGCATCTGGGGACTGCAGTGAAGGCCTGGGTGTGGGCCATCTCCTAAAAAATCTGTTTAATAAAATAAATTAAATGTTGTTTAGTTCCATGGAAGTGGTGCACGGCATCCCTCCAGGCCTGCCAAGGAGAAAGTCCATGTCAAGATCGAGTTCTCGCAGCCATCGGCCTCCTCATGATTTAATGGATCCCCTGACAGAAGAACAGAATGAAGAAGCCAACACAGATATGTCAGAGACCGACAGCATGAACAGCCAAACACCAGGCAAGTGTGCATACTGCTCGTATGATAAGCGTGCTCAGTTTCATGTTCTTACTAATAAGACTTGCTCTACTCTTCTTCAACTACGTGCAATTTGTACAAATGCAATATGTTAGGTAACAGAGTTAACGTTAATGGGAGCTTATAAATCCGTAGGAGTTGTAATCAATGGGTGTTAGTATCCATGGAGGTAACCAAGACGAGCTGTTTATTCCACCGCTCGTCACAAGGTCATACGGGAGAGAAGCTACAGAGTTAGTTTCCTGGATTCAGACCAGTTGATTTAAGCTCACAAAATGTATTTAACAAAGCAAGTACTAACTTTACGGCACGAGCGACAACAGGTGTCAAATACATGCAATCTACTCCAGTCGGCCTTGTCTTGAACATTTTTTCACAAAAAATTCTACACTATATCACAAACGAAGAAGTCTTTAACACACTTTCTCTTGAATTTTTGGTGAAATTAGTGTCTGTTCACTGTCCTCAGACACCATTTAAATTTTTGTTCTGGATGTGGACATTTTCTTTCCTAGTGGACTAACCCTGCTGCTAATTTAATTTAAATTGTGTCCTGGGTGTGAACATTCCCCTTTCCTAGTAGACTATAACCCTGCTACTTATTTAATTAAATTTATGTCCTGGATGTGAACATTCGCCTTTCTTGGTGGACTTACCCTGTTGCTTATTTAATTTATATGTGTTTCCTGGATGTGAACATTCCCCTTTCCCAGTGTACTAACCCTGCTGCTTGTTTAATTAAAATTTGCATCCTGGATGTGAACATTCTCCTTTCCTAGGGGACTATAACCCTTCTGCTTATTTAATTTCAATTGGTGTCCAGGATGTGGACATTCCCCTTTCCTAGTAGACCAATCCTGCTGCTTATTAAATTTAAATATGCATCCTGGATGTGAACATTCCCGTTTCCTAGTGGAATAACCCTGCTGCTTATTTAATTTAATTATTATAAAATTATGATCGGTCCCATATAGGGAATTTAAAGTCATTGCTGTGAAAAAAAAAGAAAAAAAAAAGAAATTAAACGTAATAGTCAGCCTTCCGTTTAAATGAACTTGCCTTCTTTTTGGATACAATTTCCTTTAATGTAAATGTTTTGCCTGGTAATAAATATATTTTTATGCACTCTTTCGTTATTCAACCTGTAGAACCCAAAAGAGAACGTGACGATCTGCTCAACCCCTACTGGATTGAAGACAAGGCTTTAAAACGTGGAGAAGTGGAATATCTGCCGCCACAAGAAATACAGTTCTGGAAAGACCTTCTCGAAAAGTACCTACATCCTATCGATTCTGACAAGACCCAACAAAAACGTGTTGAACAGGAATTGAAGGATTTGCGCAACAAAGCTGTCTTTGCCTTCTTCATGTTTAATGCTCTCTTTATCCTTATTGTATTTTTGCTGCAACTGAACAAAGATAACCTGTATGTCGAATGGCCGCTGGGCGCCAAGTTTAACGTAACATTTAATGAAGACACACGTGAGGTAAGTCCCTCAAATTGCCTTTACAAATTTTGCCGCTAAAAATTGTGTAAGTGGTTCTCAGGAGTAGTACTAAAAAAAATTGACGCGAGCGGGTGGTGATTTTTTTTTTACATTTTATTTGTAATTTTTCAGATGCGTATTATGGCTTTTTTTTCACCAAACAAAACCAAATAAGTAACTCACATTTTGTTGTGAAGTACAATATTAATGCCAGAATCAGACTGCAAAAGTTGCACATTTGACAAAAGTCATTTTTTAGATCCAAGTTTTTGGTTGTTACATGTCTCTGAAGAATTTTAGATTCGTTTGAGTCAATCATGTGAATGGAGCAAAAAGCTGATGTGGTCACCGGCTCCAGGAAGTGTTTGATAAAAGCACTGCATGATTCGAATTTTTGTTAGACAATGTCATAAAAAACGTTTCGTGCACTAAGAAAAATACTCATGCGTGCGCTCCTGAGAACCACTTAATTAACTTTTAGCGGCTTTAAGTATAAACTGTAAAGGAGCCAACATGATTGAATAAGGCTTAACAAATGCAATTTATGTTTGTTTTGTAGGTCCGTGTGTTCAAGGAATATCTTCATTTGGAGCCAATTGGTTTGGTCTTCGTCTTTTTCTTTGCCCTTATTATCATTATCCAATTTGTGGCCATGTTGTTTCATCGTTTTGGCACTTTGTCCCACATCCTGGCTTCGACGGAAATATCGTGCTTCTCTCGCAAAGTGGAGGACGCATCCAGTGATACATTCATACAAAAGAATGCTGTTGAAATAGTCAGGGGATTACAGGTAATTAATTCAGTTTAAGTTGAAATCAAAACAATAACTGGAGGAGTAGAACTTTATTTTTAAAGTATGCTCTTCTTAATGGCTTATTAATGCCTGCAGGATTTAAATCGGGAGTCGCAGATATTCGTACGCCATTTTAGTCCGTACTTTACTAATACAAATCTTAATGTCTCATAACACACAGAAATTGCGAGGGGCAAACGACGAAGGAAGCGAACACGAAAACAGCACTGACAATCTCGGCCGAAGAAAAACCATTCACAACTTGGAGAAATCGTCCAAACGGAAGCAAACCATCGGAACGTTAGATGTGGCCTTCAGGAAAAGATTTATGAGCATCAATGCCGAAGGAGGAACTGGTAAGGAAACAATCTAAAAGATAACTACTAATTTTCAAATTCTTTAGTGGTACTACTTGTTGAAATAGTACGACGTCTTGTGATGCTGGCTGCACATAGTTTTTAAGTTCAGCACGTCGTAACTAATTTGTCATATTTAATGTCACACTACGCCGTTTCACTTGGCTGTGTTTTTCGTCACAAAGCATATTGCCCTGTTTGACGTAGTGTTTCCTCCTTGCTGAATTGTTTGACACTGGGCTCAAACGGTTACAGCAACCAATGCTTCTAGTATTTGGCATTTGTGGAATTGTTAAATGAAACAGTTGTTTCTCTACTGTTTCTGTTCAGATATCGATTTTTAAAGTATTGGCCATCCATAATGCCCAGAGTTGGTCAGTGAGGAGCAACTCCTCAGTCCTCGTTTGGGGGACGGGGTGGAAAAACATTGACACATTAATACAACACTACCACATCACCAAATTATAACATAACACCCAAACAACAACACAAACTGTCAACAATTACCATTTCTCATTATGGCGATATTAAACCGACATTTTCATGGGTTTTCCAAGTTGGACTAGATTGGTTCACGTTGGACCTTGTATGTCCAACAGAAAATATTGATGCACGAGTGGCATTAGGTAGGGGGATCACTTGTTCTGGGGATAAATACACTTAGTATTTAGATGTCACTTATTCTCGGGTAACTACGGTTTGAATTTGGGGGTCATTCCTCACTAAACTGGAGGAGGGAAGAGGAAGGACACAGCGGCTGTCTTTTTGTTGAGAAATAATCTAAGGACTGGAAGAAGAATTTTAAATGTCTGTCTTAATTTTTTAGTACAGCGATTTTTTAGGGGCTGAATGAATGTTGTGGAAAGTGATGTGATTCTGTTGAGAAAATTGGTTTTGTAACGGATGATGTGGCACAAATTTTGCATTGCTGTTAATTGTGGTTATCAATTATTTTGTAACACGTAACAGTCAATTTTGGCTAATAACTAGTGCCGTTGGCTACAAATACTCGTAACAAAATGCACCACAACATTAAGAATGTATTTTCTAAATACCCCATTTTGTTTTGTTTTGTCTTTATAGCTGCCGAGACTCCAATCCTCAGTGGCCTAAATGTCCAGAAGCGCCGTGAAACACTCAAAATATTGGAGGAGAGACGGAACACTGTGTTTCAAGATGGTTCACTCAACCGAGGTGCACATATGGAAACTTTAGGAGCCAACAACGGCTTCCGTAATAATCCTCACAGACAAAGACGACGTCCAACAACATTCTACCCCAACGGGAGCATATTAACTGGCAAAGGGGTAGAAAATGACGGTTTTGAAAGTGACGAGGACAGTATGCAAAATTCTCCAAAAGTTACCTTTCGTGGAACAAGTACCGGATCCATCCACAGTCTGGGAACAGATGAAAAGTTTTGAAATGAACAGGAAAAGCAGTGATTGTAGCAACTTGGTGAGACTAGTGGCAAATTCGCGACGGCTTTGGCCAAGACGATTTTCTGCAACTCTTTCACGGCTTCACCTGCCGAAACGCTTGTAAGGGACATTCTGCCTTGTCTCCGTGTGCTCAGTTGTGAGTTGAAATACACTTTGGTCTCAATTACAACTTGTTAAATGCTCAACGTAGGAGAATGATAATGAAGAGAGAACTTTTGTGGTGGAACATAGTCAGCAAGTGAAGTGGCGAGCTGCGATTTGTAATACTTGAAAATTACAAACCTGATTTGAAAAATAAATAGACAGCGACACGTGTGTATTGTAAGTAATCACATCGGACATTGGGTAGGATATACGGGTCTGTTCTCTGGTTGTGCCTTTGGCTGCAAAATGATGCCTATTTAGTGCCCATGAGAAAGCTACGTTTCCCATCAATCTTTCTATGATGATTTCAAACTTGATCAAAGAAAAGCCACATTGATCAAATTGATGTAACATTGGTTACCTACCATTGCTTCTTTTCACTATCGAAAATTTGTTTTCTAGAAGTTATTGACATAGGTTTTAAGTTAATACAAACATTTTTATTTTGCACAGTACTAATGCTAAAGATGATTAAAGTTTCTTGTTTGGAAGAAAAGAAAATCTGGATGAATAGTTATTGAACCAATAGCTAAGTATTCATCCATGTTTTGATGAAAAGTTTGATGGTTGATTTGCTACAGCTGTTGTTGGCTAAAGTATTGTCGTTCAAGACAAAATAAAACCGGTTTTCAATAGAGCAGAGGAAATAATACCACATTAACTGCAGAGCTTTCATCTTGAGTCAGTCGTTAACTAGCTGCAAGAGCAACAGGAGCAAAAAGTAACAGCCTCTTCTCTCAATGCTGTGACAGCGGATTTCTTAGGCAGGTGTGTTTTATTGGCAGCAGCTGCAATTTTCAAAAAGTGGAATCTATTCTTTACTGATTTACAATGTGTGTTTTGGAGCATAAGGGCTTGGACAAAACGACATTATTGCGACATTATGTGTACGCATAAGTAAGTAAGCCACCCAGACACCGGCCTAGCAACAATTGCGTAATGTCTAAACTTTATGTTGCAAAACATTTACACTAAATAAAAGAATAGATTCCACTTGCTGAAAATATTGCAGCAGCTGACAGAAATCCAAAAAAATTGTGCATTTTTAGGTTTTAAGAAACGTACTCTCATACATTAGCTTGACTAAAGACACCCTGGTTTTCATCTCAAGTGCCCCTTGCAGTTAGCCCAACGACTGGTTAATGTGGAGTTACTCCTTCTGCTCTATGGTAGCAAAGAGTACGACACGCACTTTTTTTTTAATAATAATTTCAATTATTTTACACACACGAAAATTTTGAAATAACGTGTGCTTCGTTGTTTGCAATCTATCTCGAGATTGCTGTTGGTCGTTAAAAAAAATTTTCTAAGTTAATGTTTAAGTTAACAATGCTTGGTGTAATTTAACCTTCTGATCCTATGATTTTGACTTTTTTTTAAATCAAGATTTCTGTACAGCTGATACTCAAACTAAATAAATAATATAGGTTAAACATGAACAGTCACAATCGTGTTACTTCCTGTTATTTTGTACAATTGTTGTAATTACAAAGATAAGCTTAATTACTGCCAGTTGGATCTCTTTCTAGTAGTTTGATGTTGTAAAAAATGGAAGAAAATCTATTTATTGAAATGTTGCATCTATACTGTAAAAAAAAATTAGCCAGTTATTTACACATTTTTCAATGACGTTGAAATTGATATGGATATTTAATAAATGTACTGGTTTTACAAATATAAATCATTGTGTTTTGTTTAATTGAAAACAATGTGAGAGTCAAACACTTTGTTTCAATTATTGGCTCCATTTCACACATGTAAACACAAAAACAACAATTGACATACACGATTTAAACATGTTTTTCTGTGGTTTGACAATCTGTATTTAGACACACGTTAGTGTGCAGCCACCAAGTAATAGTAGATCATCCGATTGTTAAAATATGATTGTTGATGGAATAAAGGTTGCCTTCACTAGCAGACTGTCTTTTAACTGAAACCAACTTATACCCGATTTCAGCATACTGGTGTAAATTCCCCATGGGGTAGAAATCTTTGCAAATCGTTTGAATCAGGTGTCTTGGATCCAGTAACGAAGAAAACGTCAACACGAAAATGTGGGAACGTGTCCTTCACGGAGAAAAAGTGCCCTTAATAATGTTGAGTGTTACTAGTAACTAGTGACCAATAACTAGCTAATCACCAGACTCCCATGTTAATTCTCATCGGGTGCAAAGACACCTCTAAAGCTCATTAGGGAAAGTTGCCAGATCTAAATTTCGGCAGACAGGTAAAGCGTCATGTGGGGAAGTGCCTTTTTCTAAAATGGGGGTTGCAGCTAGAAGTATGTGGCCCTGAAGTGGCTCGTAAGTGCAAAATTGTAACCATTGTTTGTATTGTCATCCAACAGTAGATTATAACATTCTTAAGTGTTACACGCTTACCGTTTCAGTACGTAATTGTCAGATTTTGCAAATAGGTGGTTCACTAAGAGACCGTATCTTTATCTTTTATTGCAAAGGTTTGGTCGTTTTTTTTTTTACGGTACACGAATCCAAACTGAATTATCTGCCCCACGACGATAAAAGGGACAATTTTGCTGGAAAGATGAATAGGAAACAAAATGCACATCGTCAGCACAGGTGGGAACGTGTTTTTATGGAGAAAAAAGTATCCTCAGTAACGTGACGCTGACATTTTATTTTATGTAGACTTACTGTTCATGCAGTCTAGTGTAAGTGGCGAGTAATTTTAACCAGGTGGTGAGTTGATTAGTTTTAGTAATCTTCATCTGCCACCAGAATATTAGAACTGTATGAACATTTACCATTCCGTGAGTTTGTAGTATGTGTTCATGATTGAATCGAATGATTAATGTTAACCTTGAGTGAGCGAACGAAAATCTGCGTTTGTTCGCCAGTGCTCTCAAAAATCGGGTTAAATAAACATAACATAAGCATGTGAAACATGGGTATACAATAAGTTAGACCGTGTCCATTTGGCTGGTGTAACGGCTAATTGGGCAATAGCAAACGTAAAAATTATGAATTAGAAAATTTATAGACACTCCAGACAAAAAAGGGTACAAGTGACTATCAGACAGTGGAATTCTTTGTATTCACAGGCCTATGAAAGTTATGATATCCACCCAAAACCAAAACTGGTATAAGAGCAGCCGCCAAGTTTCAAAAAAGGGTCGGCCTTTCAAAGTAGTGATATCATTCAACCAGGGAACGGCCGCCAAGGTTAATCCTATTAGCCAAGTTAATCGCACGGAATAATACTTTGGACGTTAAATGAAATCTTGAAGATTGCTACCGCTAGTAGCAATCTTCTAGTTTTCATTTAATATATAACTTTCAAACTATTAGTAGCAGACGAAATCTGACATGTAGCACTATGTAGTACCATCTAGCTCTTGCTTGCACCAAGCGAAGGAATGCATAACATCATTTCTTTTAACGAAACAAACAAGCCACGACATCCTTAATTAAGTGAAAATTTGGTTCGTCCTCGTGCACCTGGAAGCAAGTTATAAAGGTTAACAATATCACGGCCGCTAGATGGCGCCACGGTATTTTCGTTCGTATTTCAATGGGTGATAGTGCCACTTTAAGGCGTAGCCAAATGTGATACTTCCGCTTTGAGACTATGGGATGGCAACCGCCATTAAGGTTTAACATGGTGAGCAAATTAAGTCGCAATAACTGACGAATGTTAGTTTGACTGTAGCTGTGCGGGTTTTACCCTGATCAAGACGGACGATCAGGGTAAAACCCGCACAGCTACAGTCAAACTGTGATACTGTTTGCAAAAGTTTGATCTAATTTTCCAAAAGCTCTTAGATTTCATAAATTGATGTTTACATCGTTTTTAAGAAGTACAGCGTTTTGCACCAACCTTCTTTTAATATTTTTGTTGGGTTCGCTGTAGAAGTAGATAGACTATACTGTTACACCGTAGGAGTGATTACGTTAGGAATGATGAATTATGGGATGTGTATCTCACGAACCACTTTCAGGCAAGAGTGCCCACCATGTTTCTTCTGTTTTTTTTTTTTAAATTGTCGTTTTAATCTGAAAGTGCTGTTATGCTCTTTGTAGGGCGTTACAATAATTTTTTTTAATACAATAAATAAATAGATTGTAGGATTGGCCTCTCGCGAATCTCATTCACAGGAGAACAGGAAGTTAGCTCCGCCGTGTTGTCGTTGCCAGCGTCGGCGAAGCTCCTGAAGGACTGCAGACTACGAAGGATTGTAATAGATTGCTTCTAGTGCAGTTGCAACCCCCTGAATTCTTACAACGCTATATGTGGGAGTCTCCAAGGTCTGTTTTGAAACGAATAGAAGTTCTACTTATAATTTTCACAAATAAAAAAACAAAAGACAAGATAACCGCTTTATTGATATCACAAATTAAAACATTTCCGAAATGACAGAAACAAGAATTGGTTCAGAGTTCTCAAATACGATTTAAAGTATTTTGTCTTAACGATCCTAAAAAACAGCAGCCTGTTGATCGATTTCAGGCACTTAAAAAACTCAGTAAATTCACAGCCATTTAAAACTTTAGTGCGTTAATTGCATTACACATTTCGATAATTAAGTTATTTAGTCCCAATAAGCCAACTGATCCAAAACTTACAGTCATTTACAGTTAAAGAGGAAAAAAGTATCTTAAAAGATTGATTACTAATAATTGTGACGATGTCATTACAATGTTATACAGGAATATTTTTTAATAATTACTTTGTTTTTACCCTTACCTTTTATTTGGATTTTCATTACTTCGTCGATTTAAACTTTGTTAAATTATTGTTTATTACTTATTTCTACCCTAGTTTCAAGAACAAATAAAATCTCAATAAAAATGCAATAAAAAGGCCAAATTTTATTTCGACAATATTAATTTTAGTTTAGATGGGTATATCCTAGTTTTAGGACAATTTTATGGCTTTCTGCAAAGGGTGCTGATACTATTCTTATATTGATTGCTTTACTTACGGATTTCTTGGATTATTGACTATTATTCTTCCCGAATTTCTTTTTTATGTCATGGCCCTCCATGTTATTGTACAGCTAAAATATACTGTGATTCTAATTCGGACGTTTTCAAAGAGCGATTTATAATTTTATTTTTCAGTTTTTTTTTAAACTTTCTAATTTCTGATTCTTATTGGTGGCAAGTTTTGATTTTCTTTAAAAGAACGATGGGATGTTTACTAATGAACGATTTTTCCACTATCGGCCGATTATAGCGATTTTCGTGCGTTTTACAGTTTTACATGCAGTCTTGTTTAATACCCCCCCCCCCCCCACCAACCCCTCCCCCAAACCTTACACTGCAAGATCAATGGCATATCAATAATTAGGCGTATTTTGGTGGGCGGTTATAACATTTAAAAAAAAAAACTAGCTTGTGTGGGTTTTGCTGCATGACAGCTAGCATTAAGATAAGCTACAAAATAAAATTTGTCGTGTATATTAAAAAAGAAGAAAAACAGATTTAAATACCTGACAAATTAAGTTTATCGAATTTCGTCAGTATAAAGTCAAACGGCGATGATAACAGCATCACAATCCAATATGATGTAATTTTAAGTTTCTGTGTAATTTTAAAAGCCGTTTCTAGGGTGGAGGTACCAGTATTTTAAATAAACAAGCACAAATATACTTATAAACACGCAAATTAACCTGTTTTAAATTCCCTCCAAGTTAAAAAAAATAATGTTGTTAAAAAATACCGTTCCACAATTACAAATATATATTTGTTAAAAACACTTTTTTATATTTTTTAATTTCTGCTTGCAATGCAGTAACAATTCCAGCCTTTCGAGTTAATCCTAACACCTTCATTAAAATTTGATCTTTTGGAGAAAGACTTGGGCCCTTTAAATTCTTTAAAAACAAAAATTCCTTTCAGGTTCCATGGATAATTCTGTTACATAGGTACAAAAACCCTAAAAGCATTAAGCGAGAACTGTATCCACTCGGCCGTACGAAGAAAAAGTTTTCGAACAATTCTCATGACGTCTTCCAACTGTCGTCCGTCATAGGTGAAGTCATCATGCAAATCCAGGAAGTTGTTTTCTGCAAAATAAACATCAAACAAGTTAATTCACTAATTAGCTGATCAAAAAACGGCTTCGCTGTTTAGAAAAACGATTAGAGCTCATATCCCTATCAAACTCACTGATGTGAAAGCACACAAATAAAAATGGATCGAGTTTACTCGAACGAAACTAACTGCAATTTGAATTCCAATTCCAGGGAACTAGGATTATTTTTATTCCTTAATATTATAAAAAGTGAAGGCAATTCATTTGAATAGGGATGTCTATGCGAGTGTGTTTAATTTGTGTTTATGCAGACATTTTGTTATTGGTATTTGTTTTGTCTTGGTTAGTAGGTTTACGTTTAAATCCCGTTTCGTTTGATTGGTTAGATGTGCATTTTGTAATGTGTGAAACTCGTATGATCTTTTTTGTTGAATTTCAGTGAACATGGAATGTTGTAATTCATTGGTAATATTAGACAGTGAACGCAGTTTGTGTTTGAAATGGGACATGTCTGCGAGTATGTGCGTGGGCGTGTTTAATTTGAGTATTACGCAGGCGTTGTATTACTTGGGGATTTGCATTGTGGTGGTTTGTTCCCTAAAATTAGAGTTCAAATTGTAGTTAGTTTCGTTGCGTCTCAGCCGAACTTGCAACTTCGGGTAGTGTGAGAGACTGTCGGCCTCCTCCAGCAGCAACGGGATTTAATCTGGACTATTATGGATATTTTCTCACCCTTGACATGATCAGAGGTTTGAACTACGAATTTCTGGTTTTCTATTTTTAACCTAAACCGGTTTATCTACAGAGCCAGCCAAAGTTGAGGGATGAAACGAACATTACGTTCATTATTTTCTTTAGCACTTCGTAACACAAATTAGTTTGTTTTGCTCACTCTTTCGGCGTTCCTGCATGCTTCATTTAAGTTATCGCCAGAGCATCATAAAATCGATGTATTGATTATTTCGATGCAAGTTAATTGCAATTTCATCACATTCATCATTCATCACGTTCATCCACATCATTAAAAAGTACGATTTGTGTTTGTTTGTTTGCATGTTTGTACATCTTCTCCTCCAGAAGCAAGGCCCTTACTAAGGTGAGAGTAGTACCAAATGAAATATTGAGCGAGCAAAGCGAGAAACGCGTTGCAAAAGGTTTACTTTACATGGGAATCGCTTGCTTTGCTCGCTCAATTCACACCTCTCAATGCTTTAGAAACGCAAAAGTCATCCTGTGAGTACACCTATAACTGGTCTGTTTTTCCGTGCGTCGAGTTAATTAAGATGTAGTGTTGTTGATGCAAAATAAGTCGTCTTTTTTTTTTACATTTTTTTTGCAACCCAGTTTCTTTCAGATAAGTTTGCCTGCAATAACGTTACCTGAAATCAAACTTTGACATCATGAGCAATTTTCAGAATAGTTTTTCGCGCGTTAGATGATACAAAAATCAAGTTAGAGCGATGACAGTAGGCCTATCCAAAGCGTAATTTAATTATCTTTCATTAGATGCTATTGCCATATTTGTAGGTGCCTTATAACCTGAGAAGCAGGCACCACAATAGGATCTGCACCAAAATTTTTCTTGTCATGGAATTTCGGCGATTTCCATTTCCGCAGAATCCATTTTCGCAAAATCCAAATTCGTAGGAAAAAATGTCCATTTTGGCAGAAATAAATTTGCAGAAAAAAAATATGTCTTATTGACGCATTGGACATAATCCAACTTATTTTTATGCATCTTTACTATTTGTGCAAGAAAAATTGTAATACTCTAAGTGTACGTCAATGATAGCATCAGTTGTGAGGAAAATGAGTAGGCGACTGTTTGAACCAGGATCCACGTTTCAAGATGACGGAAATCTCGTTCTGTAACACGCCAGTCGGTGTTTCATACTTGTTCAAAAAAATAAAATTTCCGCCTCCACCCGTCTTAACTGAAAGGTTTTTTTTTTGTGGATTTATCAATGATACGGGATTAGCAACAAAGCAAGTCGCATTTTTTCTTCTAGGTTGGGTCATAGCCCATGGAGCTATCAAAGGGTAGCAGGTCACATTTTTCTTCTGAAAATTTGAAATTGCAAAAATGGACATAATTTCTGCGAGTTTGGAATTCCATTTTCGCGGTATCCTTTTTCGCAGAATACTGACCTCACATTTTTTTTCTGCACAAATGGAGATTTTTTTCTGCTAAAATGGATTCTACGAAAATGGAAGAGAACGAAATCTCAAACAAATCTAGAACAAAATTGCGAACATTATCGACTTTCTGAAACACGTGCAAAGTTAAGACACAAAAAAAAAACAAAATTCAGTCTAGTATTAGACATCGCTCGCTCCACCAGTGACAATTAAGTATCTCTCTACTTTCATTGTTAAATTGTCGGAAAATGTTGTAGGCAACAGCCCTCATTGTTGGTTTGCTTATTAGGTAATGTTGTTTAAAAAAAAGGAGTATACTATTCAAGAATCTAGGACCACAAGACGGGTTATCTATACATTACGATTTGCTGCCAAATTCGCAGAATCCATCCGTTTACAGAATTTGGACCTTGATAATGAAGAGTGCTTTGAATGGATCAATTTCATTTTCACTACCTAATAGCCAAAAGTTTTTGAAAATACGACAAGACTGTTGTTGGTACTGGTTAAATTTAGTGTTGAAGGTACAACAAACGTTCTGGTGTTTGACTACGATTTTGAGAATGGGAAAAAAATTCTAACTTGGGTTAAGAAAAAAATACTATAGCTCACCCAAAATTGGTCGTCTCTTCCTCAGTTCCCGTAATTCTTGCTTCAATTTACGAATTTCTTCTGCTCTAAAGTTGAAAAAAAGTCAGTAAAATAATTTTGCCACGTTAATTTTTTTGTGTCTTATCGTTAGGAGATAATTTGGAAGATACTGCTTAGGTGCTTTTAGGTGTAATACACGTTTTAAAAAGGCAAAAAATTAACACAAATCGGATAAGTGATAGTCATCTAAGTTATTATAGTTTACCTAGATTATTTGTTTTTTTCCGCATAATAAGCACCATGCTCAACTTAGATTGAAAAGACCACACCTTTCTACTAAGTAACTTTAAAATCAACTCCTGGCTGAATGGTCAACAACAAACAAACAAAACACTGATCTGTAGATACAGTGAATCTCTCACTTAGAGGAAGCGGTTCCACAGATCTACATATATATAATTTGGAGGACTCGGTTTGCTTTCATTCTCGTTATGCCCATATTAGGACAATGACGTCACCTTCGTTAATCGTCGGACTTTTACGGAAACACGAAGCTGCTTCTCGTCAGGATTCAGAGCTTTACGTTTTAACTTCGTTTACGAGCGGCATAAAAACACGGTTTAGTCCTACGTATGACGAAATGCGACGGAGGCTAGCGTCGGCATGCCCGAATGAGGAAAACATCGGCGACGTTGTTAAATAGAAATTGAAATTACTTCGTAAATCGAAAGAGGAAATCGAAAGCGAAACCGTAAATCGAAATTACTTGGGAGAATCGTTTTGCGGAAAAAACCCACAAATTCCCACACCGAATGCCACTCGTCTTGTGCTTCTATGAAATGTATAATAATTTGTGTTTTTTAGCACTCAACTCCTTTCAAACAAATTTTCCTCGTCCTTCGGTCTGGGGAAATTAAATCTGGAAAGGAGTTTCGTGCTAAAACACACAAATTATCGGTTTCTCAGAAGCACGAGTGGTATTATGACCGATAATTACTCTGCTCTAATAAGATTAATGCCATAAGAATGCCAATACGATTAGTGAGTAATAAATAATCAGCCTCAGTTAGGCGGTAGGGTCTGTAGATTTTTAAGTGCTAGAAAAATCCATTCCATTAGTTGTAAGTAACCCAAGTAGTTTACGATGAACCAGCTCAGTAGCACATGAGCAGAAAAGCAAAAGGAGATGGTTATCCGCTGCCTACATCCGTTACAACCTTTTGCATCCCCCTCCCCCCTTCAAGTTCCACCACTGCCGTGAAGTGCAAAGAAATTCTTTCAAATTAAGTGCACATGAAAGCCCTAAAAATCCCAGAGAAATCATTGGAAATCCCTGGGAATCACTGGAAATCTTGAAAATTATAATGTTACTGTACAACAATTTCTGAAGTGAGAAACTTCTCGATCGAATTTCAATTCAATTATACCTCGCGCCAAGGCTGTTTGCCGTGACGCAGGTATCACGTGAGTGGGCTAGTCCACTCAGACGGCCAAAGACCGGCTATTCTCGTTCGTGAGTGGCTAACTCATGACATCACGGTGAACAGCCATGGCTCATGGTATAGCTGTTGGGCAGTTGAAACGTGGCAAGAGTATGCTGCCTACTTGTTAGTTTGGAAGGATAAAATAACGAATATTTACCTGGTTTGTATCGCTTCCTGCAGGAAATTCCCTTCATTCAAAAAGCGTTCCCCTTCTGTGCTTGTGATATGCTGAAATCATTTCAAACGAAAGCAATCCATTCTTCACTAAATATTACTAACACACAATACCAATGCAAATGAAACACAAGTGATATTTCCCAGCTAGAAATCACTTTCTCGAGGGACAAATCATCAATTTGGCATGTCAAATCTTAGAAAAATGAAAATATTACACAGAATTATTCTTGGGCCTTAATACGCCATTTTTTTTCAACCTTGTTTAAAGGAGCAATCTCTTCCCTCCGCAACGCACCTCTTGTTAGCCTGAGGTTCAACCTGACTTTATGTTCCTACAAGAAGAGGTGCACCTTTCCCAGATCCGCAGTTTGTAAGGGAAGAGCCAATTGTACACGAACCAAAGACAACCAGCATTCCTTTGCTAAAGCTAGCCAAGCAACGCTCAGTTTCAGTTTCGGTATTGCCCGCATTATACTACATTGACAATATTAACTCGCAAATCTGCCGTCCGTTAGGCCTAAGCTAGTTATAGGTTGCAGCTAAGAGAGCCAGAAGCACTTGCTCATCCTTCTCCTCTTGATAAGTGACAATAATAATAAAACACGATGCACTAACACTGCATCAGTAACTTGACGTAACAGAAATACTGGAAATGGTATAGAAATGTACGACTAACAGTATGCAGTTGGAAAGGCAGACATGCCAGCAGGACAATATTACAATATGAATGCGTCGTGCACATTATACAAAAAAAAATTCCTCTAACCTTTGCTAATACATACAATGCGACAGCGACCAGATAAGGAGTTTTCAACTGACACCATTATTTTTGTTTAAAAAAAAACCCTGAAAATTTCGTTGCTTTACAGCTTGCCGTCCTCTTCGTTCTTTGTCATCAGAGACTTTTACACTTTTTAAATTCAGCAGTAAATTCAGGGGTTGGGCGGGGGTGACCATACTGCACTGAGGGTACGTAAGGTTGTTTACTTTAAATTTATTTATCGCTTTTTATGTGCATTTACAAGCAATAAAATAACCATACGAAAATATAGCAGACACCTCATTTCAGATCTCACTTAAAGGGACCTTTACACCTTTTAAGCTCCTAGATGGAGCACCTAATCTTCGAGCAATAGAAAGAAAATAGCGGTAAATTAAAAATGAAACAACACTGTTTGCAGCAGCGTCACGACTTTCATAACTAAAACGAGATCACGTGACCCACATCAGCCTATCGGATGACGGTGAATCTGGAACGTGGATGCCGTGTTTAGAATATGGGCAATGCTATCGAAATGGTGAACAGGCGCCTTTAAAGTGGCACTAACACCGTTCGCAAATACCCTAGCGCCATCTAGCGGCAATGACATCGTTAACTTTTGCTGGTTAACGTATCGTTATAGACATTGATAACATTACAGCTTACTCCCAGGTGCACGAGGAAGTACCAAATTTTCACTCAATAATCAAGAAGGCTTGTTTGTTTCGTAAAAAAAAATGACAATGTGCATTCCTTCACTTTAAGAGGAAACGATTTGCTTTCATTCTCGTTATGCCCATATATAGGCAATGAAGTCACCTTCGTTAATCCTCGGAATTTTACGGAAATACGAAGCTGCTTCTCTTCAGGATTTGGAGCTTAACGTTTCAACTTTGTTTACGAGTGGCATACAAATGACGTTTAGGCCTACCATGCCAAATACCAACGCTGAAGCAAACGAAATTTCAGGTAGAATGATGAATTGAGATGGGGTGTATAGTATCACTACGCCAAATAGAGGAAAACATTGTAAAACTAAACATCGTAAATCCAAATTACTTCGAGGAATCGTTTTGTGGAATGAAAACAAAAATTCTCAATTTGAATGCCACTCGTGCCTTTATGAAATGTATAATTAGTGCTTTTTAGCACTTAACTCCTTTCCAGCATATTTCGCTCGAATTTAAATGTGGAAAGGAGTTTGGTGCTAAAACACATAAATTATCGCTTTCATAAAAGCACTTGGGGTATTATGGCCGATAATTGTTTCTTGTGAAATTAAATCCCATTTTATTGGTTAATTTTGCCTGGTTCACACGAGGTATATGATTCAATTGAACATTAGTGGACTCACCAATAACGTGCGGACAATGGTCATGTGATCCTCCAGCTGACGAATTTCGGCCAATAGCTGAGCCTAAACAACAAATGCAACATTACAATCAATTTGAGTACAAAATAGAAAATAGGTGCAATTGCCTAAAAGTCTATCCGAGACTTACCACCCATAGCATTATCTCAGTCAGCATTGAGTATTTAAAGACACTATCACCGATTGAAAATCGTACGAAAATACCGTAGCGCCATCTTTGAGAGTGATGTTATGCCTGTAACGACGTACGAAACTACGCCTACGTTTTTTCCAGTCTGCAAATATGCCACCACGCAACTTATTCTCCAGTGCCAACATATTCTATTACCAATTTCATGGCAGTGGGCAGTTGAATCTCATCATGTTATATTTTAATTGTGGTGTTTTATGTTTGCCAACAAAATATTTTCTGTAAAGCTGGGTCACTTGGATCAACTGGTTATAATAGGATCATGTTGGATCATCGGGTCGTTTGGAGTCATCGGATCACGTGGGCTCATCGAGTCAAATGAGTCCAATTCTGAAGGCTTCAAAGATTTGCCTGTACCTCACAGATATTATCACAGGTGCGCAAAATCCTAATTTCCATGTTTATGAAGTCTAGCTATACTGAAATCAACAAGTACCACACCTACCACGTCGCTAGCTGTGTTGACTTTTATTGAAGGTAAAGCTGGTAAGATCTCAGTTGACCTTTTCTTTAGGATCTTTTGGTCATACAAATGGAGATCACCTTTAGAACTAGAGTTCCGGCTTCTCGACTTCCTGCATTGAAACTAGATGGCTGGCTACAGAAGGCACTGCGGTGTCTAGCGGTTAAACTTAGTACATTGTTTCCTTAAAAAAACCAAGTAATTTGTTAAATTTAGACGTTAAAATAATTACGAACAAAAACGTTAAGTGCGCCGTAAAAAAGAGGGTTATATGATTGAAGTTACACTTTACTTGTTAAAAGGTACACGGATTAAAATTGATGATTTTTAATTGAGATAATGAAATGTACAATTGAGAAAATTGCATCTGTTTAAGTGCTGTTGTGCTTTACTTTTTAAATATATGATTGGTAAAGCGCAACAGCACGTAAACAGATGCAATTTTCTCAACTGTACATTTGATTATTTCAATTAAAAATCATCAAATTTTATCCGTATACCTTTTAACAAGGAAAGTGTAACTTCAATCATCATAACCCCTTTTCTTACGGCACACTTGACGTTTTTGTTTGTAATCAGTGTACCGTTTTTACGTCTATGGCGTCGCGCAACAAAGGGTTATGCATGCAGTCGATTGTTGCTGGCCACTTTGAAACAATTCAACTCAGCTGTGAAAGCCTGCATTTACGAAATAAATACGCCATTCCATCGTAACATAGCTTAGTTTGGTTTAAATCCATATGGTTAAGCTGAAATACAGATTCTTCGATTTTACCCTTCAACAATCCACTTTTTTAGCAAAGACATAACACGTGCACGAAGAATGGATCTGGAGTTTGCCGAGTGGCATTGTTCCCTAATTACAATGGTTAAAACAATGTGAAACAATCAAAATGATCGTTCAGGGACCCGTAACTCCGGAATGGCTCGACCAATCGAAAAAGTGGTCTCTCTCTGAGGATAAAGCCCAGGGAAATATTTGACTTAGATCAAGTTTCAGATTTTAGGTCGGTGCAGTAGTTTTTTTTGAAACCGTGTTACCCCAGAACTACAACAAGAAAAAATGACCAATTTTCAAATTTACGTGTGGCGTATACTTTTACTCACGGAATTGCTTAAAAGTTGGTACAAATCTACCTTCCATACCTATCTACTATCTGGCCAAATATATTGAATAGGAACGGAGAAATTAAAAGTTTTAGTTTAGCTGGAGAGACGACTTCAATCTTATCATGGCTATCGCCGTGTGCGATAAAAGACAATACCAGACACAATTATAAGGAGGAGATGGAGGGGAGGGTGGGGGTATAGTTGTGGTAATGGTATCCAATTTGCGCACCAACGAAGAAATTACTAAAAGTGATGGCTACTTTGTTTGCAGTCTTAGTTTTCTTGTGTTGTTTTGTTATAGGATAGGTTTGGTCATTTGCCTTGGATGGAATTGCACTGGGTAACATAACGACTGTTTATCCAACGGATACGAAACTTAAAATGCTAATTAACCCCCAAAATATTAGAAGTGGTATTCGTAGATCGGTAAGTTTCAAAATGTGGCCCCAATGCAATACTTACGTCAGGCATAAATTGTGAAGGCAAAACGGCAATATCACCAGCTTCCATTGTAAACGGTCGAAGAAAAAAAGTTTGGCCTCCAAGTAAATAGGGTAAGACTATTTAGTCCAATATCGCCTGGATAATTCTCCAGTTTTAATATTTACTACAGGACTCGAACTGAAGCTTGGCAACATGGCAGTCACAAGACATTGTTGGCCATTAACAATACTCTACAAACAATAATGTGAAAGACTTTGGTTAAACCGTAGCCATAGATATTTACAAGGTATTATCTCAGAGGGACAGTTGTTACTCGGGTTATGAAGGATCGCTCTATTGTATGTACTCATCATGGAGATCGCGCTAGAATCCGTACACTGATCTGAGATAGATGCCCCCCCCCCCCCAACCGTGTTTGATCTGGGATGGATGCCTGCTTTTTATAGAACCAAGGCACTAATCCATGTGAGAGAACTAACCTAGCTCACCTCATTAGATTAGTTATGGTAACTTTAGGAGGGAGGGGCTTCACCGTTAGCAGCTCACCATCACCCTTGTGATGTTAAGATAGTTGCTGTGTAGTTTTAAGTTAAACATCTCCAATAAGTTCGGTTGTTACTTACAGCAGTCGATGAGTCCAATGCTTCGTGAGTTAATCAAAGTACTCAATGCAATCGACTAGACTATCAATAAGTCAGAGTCGGTGGAAACAAGGAGAAGGGGTGCCGCTGCATTTATTTTCTTTAAAGGGACATTACCCACTTGGACATAGCCGCTTCACACACGCGATACCGCGCAGCAATGTAGTTCACAAGACCGAACCTGCGTATTGGTCTCTGACGCAATATCCGTCAACTGGAAGACCGCGTAACGTCAGACGAACTCAAACGAAAATGAAAACGCAAACAAACCATCATGGAGCCAGTAGAAATCCAACACGATCCTCTACCGGGCGATTCTGGGAATATTGCAATGCTAAGTATATTACAGTTTCTATGAAGTTTTTCTATCGTGTTTCTGTTGGGATAGTTACACAATAATTAATTGTGTGTAAAGGTAGCAACAAGCAGCCAGGGTCGGTCGGAAGAAGCTTTATTTTTTGATGAGCTGCAATTCGTTTGCTTTAAAAAAAAATACTGTCATAAAAATTTTCTCCATTCCTCCCCTCATTCGCCCCAGCCGAAGAAGTCCTCATCCTCCCCGCAAACAAACGTTGGGGTATAACAGCTGCAACGGCGGTGGGAAACATCCTTCACTACGTGTGGGAGGACGGATGGGTCATAAGAATTCAGCCATTTTCCACTTCTGGAAAATTTGTGATTTTTCTCGTGGTTTTCCACTTCTCGCAGCAATGCGGAGTGCAATTTTTCGATCTCAGTTGGATTTGCAGTTCTTCCTCTCCAATTATTGTTTGAGATGGCGCTCATATTCTTTTGTCAGGAGAGAGCCGTCTATCGTCCGTTTTGATTGGCCGAAGCAGATGACGTAGAAACACATCAGCCAATTAGTCCTCTGTCGCTATTAGCCCTCGCTCACTGGTATGTAGATAAAATTGAAGATTACGTCTTTTTTCCTTGTAACTTGAGAAAGAACCTTTACCAGCTAGCTTTCAATTTATCTGAATTGTTTTCAAAGGTTTTACCCTTTCTCTTTCACCTAACTTGATCTTCCTGTTAACAGCCTAAGTCGGAAGGAAAAGGCTCTTCTTTTTATTAACTTTACTAGCAGTTGTACCCAGCTTCGCCCGGGGTTTTGTTTGGTCCGTGGTTGTTTCCCAGTTTTCAGTCAGTGTGGCCTAAACCTTGAAAGCGACAGGCAATTTCGTTTGGTGGAGTACACCCCTTTTCCTCCCATCCTGTACCTACCCTCTCCCATCCTCCTTTCTAAAGAGAAGGGCTAACAGACGCACTGCCCCACACACGGCCATTTGCCTACCCTCCCGCTCCCAGTTTATGGCTTAGGCTTGAGCAATCCGTACCGTGTGAAAAATAACTTCTTCGTGCATGACATCATTTAAGACTTGCCTTTGCGATGACCACGCAGAGCAAATTGTTAGTCGAGGCAACAATGAACTTTTACAACTGGTAAAAACAATAGCTGGATCATTGCCAAGGCTATCTTCAAATAAATTGAATAAATTGAATTGAATTATTGCCGGCGGCGTGCCGGAAAAGCAAACTAATCAGTGATGACGCATGTGGCGTTTGATTATTGGCTGGTGGAGCTTATATCTGCTGCCGCCTATAGTAGCTGACTTCTTCCGGGTGGCGCATTACGACCCTCGCCGACGTAATCATTCCGTTTAGTGACTTGATACAGCAAGCCTAGTTCATTTAAAGTAATGTTCTCGATTGGTATTTGGTACCGTAATACCCTCGAATACAATTTTTACTTCTGGAGCGGTTCGGCTTAGGACCAAGCCGTGTGACCAGGTCACTGCAGCCAACGAGAATGCATACGGCCAGTCAGTCGCAGCGGCCATCGGATCCCAGGCGGCGTGCAGGCGACCACAGGGGGACCATACTTGCTCCGTGTTCATTTTTCACCACGTGATCGAGAATTATCAATGAAAACGGACGTGGCCGCACGGCACGTCGCCGTGTTTTTTGGCCGCGACGACCACTGGCCGCAACGACCTGGCCTCCCAGTGTGTGGGGGCCCATACGTTTCATGATAAGTATTCACTATAGTTTCTTAGTCCAGAGTTGCGTCGATTCGTCAGAGGTGCTCCTCCATCGAGTTAGCAAATGTCGTCAACAGCCTAAGCCCGCGCATGCGTAGCGTAATTAGTAATAGCGGCCTTTGGTGATAAGGCGGAATGAGGCATCATACGGAGCCGACCTCGTTTGCTAGCCATAGACGCTTGGTAACCAAGCTTCAAAAAGCAGGAACGTAAATACGTTTGTAATACTTACTTAAGACTGAACCAATGTTTCAAAATTCAGTTGCACACGAGGGAAGTCGCATTTTGGGAGAAGTGTTCTTTAAGTGGTACTATCACCGATTGAAAAGCGAACGAAAATACCATGTCGCCATCTAGGGGCAGTGATATTGTTACCCTTTACAGCTTGCACCCAGGTGCACGCGGACGTCCTAAATTTTCACTCAATAATTAAGGAGGTTGTGGCTTGTCTGTTTCGTTAAAAAAAAAGCCGTCAGTGGTGTACCTACAATAAAGCAGAGGAGGCAGCCGCCTCTGGGCCCACCGACTTTGGGGGGGACCCTCTCGCTGGCTCCAATTTAAAATTTTTTAGTAACCGCAAAATATTAGAAAGTAAGTTATTGCTATAGTTTTTCGTGAAAATAGGTGTCTTTTGTTGTAAAAACTTAATTTTATTTTTTTTTAAGAAAGAGGGGGGTGCTCCTCTGGGCTCTCACCTTATTCGACAATAACTGATTTTT